>VCCN01003852.1:901236-912056 GCA_006491835.1 Architeuthis dux | reverse complement strand
TATTAAAAAGTATAATTAAATAACATAGCTGGAAATGAAGAAATCTAGCCAATTAGCCATTTTAAAGCTGCCAGAGTCAGAGGTACCAGAAATTGAAGAGTCAGGTGTTTTGTGTCCAACTCCACAGCCCTGCTTTAAATACAGGTTTTCCAATAACAGAATATTTGACTGGTCACCAATAACCCAACTTAATTACTGTAAGAGTAAGCACCCAACAAATTTCTCTCATTAACCTTTTTGAGACTCCCAGGACATATATATCACAAGGTTTCTATGACTGCTGGGATATATATGTCCCACAGATCTGTTTTAGAAATCTACTGGGACATTTTAATTCAGCCAATAAGCACCTTAATAGGTTAGTCTTGAAAAGGTAGAAAGGAAAAAAAAGAAAAAAAACAACAAACAAGGAAAATTGAATTCAAGCTGTTATTTGTTGGGCTCAAAGTGGAGCTTAAATATTGAACAAATTTTTCCTGTGCCAGAAATTAAAACATTAGTCAATTCTGTTCTGTACAGGAAGCTTAACCTTTTACACAATCTTAAACAACTACAGATCAAGTAAAAGTTGAGCATATTTTCCTAACACAGACAATTTCTATAAGAGTAATGTCAAAATTAATATACAGGGTAGGAAGCAGCATTGTGTTCTATTGCGACACCAAGAAAAAAATGTTAAATGTCAAAACCTAAGTAGAACGGTTTCTAAGCCTGACATGTCAGTGCTACACAGGAAGCCAAACCCCCAAATGCAAAGAATGAAAAGAAATGAAACTTTACAGGCATAACCTGAAACCTAGGGTTTTGTTTCAGGTTTCAAGAGAATAAAAGAAAGTGGTAAAAAGTTACTGCACATCTTTTTGGCTTTTTCTTAACCCTTTATAGGGCACCCCTAAAAATATTTTAGATATCAAAACAACTTTTTTGTGTGTTAAACTAGACCTAATTACAAGATATTTTCAGTTGCAAGTTTTGAGATTTTTTTTGTATATGGGGGCAAAACACACTCTGATGAAGTGATCATATATGGTGCCTCGCCCAAAAATGGAAAATATAAAAATTAAAGTAGAAAGTTAAATAAAATTGATATTGACAAAAGAAAATAATGCTTCCGGGTTGAATTTTAAATTTTATTGTGCAGGCTAATTTAATAGGATGTGGTATGCCACAAAACAGTTTCTGTCTCTGTTCAAGCTCAACTGTACTTTGCAAAGCTTGCAGACCACATTGTCTTTGTGGTTACACTATTTGCAGGTGGCTGACGGGTCCTCAGGTGATCATATATAGTCACTTGACCTATAAAGGGTTAAAGATGTTCATGATGGAATATTGCAAAAATTAAAACTCTGACTCGTCTGCTCCCTTATTGTTGAAATGGTTCTTCGGACGATTGAACTCCTTGTTATTTATGTTGTAAACACAACGTTTCGGCCAATCCATTCTTCAGATGTAAAATCCAAGTGTGATGGGTTAAACAGAAATTAGGGGGGGGGTGCATTATAGCGCATCTGGAGAGAGAACGGCGAGCATCTTCCTCTTTGGGAGGAAGTCCAGATTATCGACAGAGAACATTGTTGGAAGCAGAGAAAAATCAAAGAGGCAGCTCACATCAAAATGTTGACTAAATGCATTAGCCAGACAAGTGCGGACTTCAACACGATGTGGCTGCCATGTGCTATAAGGGCTACCCCCCCTTTAAACATAATTTCTGTTTAACCCATCACACTCGGATTTTACACCTGAAGAAGGCCGAAGAATGGATCGGCCGAAACGTCGTGTTTACAACACAAATAACAAGGAGTTCAATCGTCCGAAGAAGCATTTCAATATTAATGACCCTTCTCAAAACTATAGAAGAACTCTTATTGGTTTGTATAATACATTTATCAGTTTTAATATCTTCAATCATACAATAGAGCAAAGTGATAAATTGTCTGAAACATTAAACCAAATGATGCTATTGCTTTTTCAAGTAGTTCATTGTCAAATAAGGTAGTTTTTCAAGCATGGGTGTATCTGAGGCAGATTAGGATATTCCGCAACTAGACACTAGATGATTTCTTCAAAAACATTTTTTAAAGTTTATGTTCCAGTCAAAACCTTTAAGAAAGAGGAATAAAGTAGGTTAGTAATTTAAACTTATTTTTACATAAATAGGTCCTCTATCACCGACTTATTTAATATTTTTAATAAGATGGCAAAAACATTATTTTGAAGATGTACACAGGCGTCAATTCATTCTTGCAATTTTTTTTTAATTATTAACTGTGAATGAACTTCCAGTCATTACAGTTCTATGGCCAACAACAAAATATCTTATAGTTTTGAGAAGGGTCATTAATATTCAAATGGTTCTTCAGACAATTGAGTTCCTTGTTATTGGTGTTGTAAACACAACGTTTACAGAGAACGGTGTTGGAAGCAGAGAAAAATCAAAGAGGCGGCTCACATGAAAATGACGACTAAATGCATTAGGCAGACAAGTGCAGATTTCAACAGAAACACCCCGGCCATGTGCTATAAAGGTTATCCCATTTAAACATAACTTCTGTTTAACCCATCACACTTGGATTTTACACCTGAAGAAGGCCGAAGAATGGATCAGCCGAAACGTTGTGTTTACAACACAAATAACAAGTTCAATCGTCCGAAGAACCATTTGAACAAAATATCTGTTTTATTGTGATTGATGTCAACTCAGTTTTATCTGAGAGTCAGGGCTTTTATCTTGCAATGAACAGGGGCTTTTATCTTGCAATGGATAACTATTACTCTTCACCACTTGTCACACTTAATAGATTAACAATAATTTCAAATTTTATACTTTGAAATTGTTATACAACAAGAGTATACATGTAACATCCTAAATATTCTTTTTGTTATACAATATAACTTGTAAACTCATTAACATAAATAGTAAATGTTCTTTGGATATCTATAATCCTATTTTTTGTGTTAAAAATTATTAAAGGGTTTTAGTTGTTAGTAAAGAATGATATTTTCCCCTATTTTTGAAGGGTACGTCTAATTCTATCCGAAGTGTAAAGCAAAACGAAAAGAAGAAAAAAGTCTTGAATTCCTAAGTTGAAATTCCTTTGTTTCTAGTCATGATGCACACACAATTTTTTTGCAGCAGATTCATCATCTACATCAAATACTCCTACCAACCCATCTACATAATAGACAACAGACAGAAACTGGATGCACTGTCAAAAGCAGATTTCGGTTGAATGCACTTCATGATTCAAAAGCACTGAATAAAAAACTATATTCAGAGTTTGATCACGAGGCACAAACTATTTGTGCTTCTTTTGTCTGAATTTCTGAGATGATGAAATCGCACCGCGCAACATGATTTTTGTTCCTGGGTAGTGAGTGTTATTTTCTGATTGCTTATGTGTAAAAAGTATACAAAATGGCTATCATTCCCTTCAAAATGCTTTTGTGGCCAGGACAGTGGTATTCATATGTAGTTGTTTTTCTTACTAAACGTGATTAAAAATGTGAAAATTGGCAAGTTGTCCAATTGAAAATAAGTAGATTTCAAATCATCACTGTCCTAGTCACAAAAGCAAAGTTTGAAGGGAATAATTGACATTTTCTATACTTTTTAGACATAATCAATCAGAAAATAACATTACCCTGGAACAAAAAAAAAAAGTTTAAAAAGTTGCAGTGTTATTATTATACAGGCGACATTAGGTTTAAGATTCAAAGTTTTTACCACCAGATTGTCCTGTGGGACAATGGCCCAGTGGATAAAAGTATTAGTTACGGGTATCTAGTAACCTGGCGGTCAGGAGTTCAGTAGGGTAGTACAAAAAGGTCATATACTCTGGTTCACTAGAAGAGGCAGACAAGTGACATCACAAGAACAAACTACAATTGCATGGGGAAGTAATTGTACATGGATCCGCCCCAAAATTTAGTCACTTGTTCTGTAGCCAATTGTCCACCCTTCCACAAAAACTTCATTGAAATTCCTTGAGAACTTTTGGAGTTATCCTGTGGAGATATTTTTCGGGTTTTTTTTTTCATACATTTATGTATACTCTGATGACTTTCCACAGGATATCTCCAAAAGTTTTCAATGTAGAAGGGTGGACAACAGGCAAAGGAAGAACTGATTCAATTTTGGGACAGATCCATGCACAATTACTTCCCCTATGTCGTAGTTATATGTCCACACCACATAATATTGCCAAAAGTTCAGTGATTTTCAATGAAATTTTGTGGAAGGGTAGACAATTCTTTTTTTTAAGAAGAATTAACTGATACAAGATATCTTCTAAGACAGTGGAATGAGAACAATCCACCCCCATGGATTGAATAAAGGGTTTGGTTCAAAATTCCCAGCATGTTACCAACTACAATAGATACCGGAAGAAATCTGCAGGGTACACTGGCCAAAATGTGACAACCCAGATGAGTATAATATTTGTGTTTCCGTCTAAAGTAATCAAAAGAAATTTTATCTATGATTGACAATTTGTATCTGTTTCAAGCTTTTTTTGTGCCCCAAAGATGATCCAAGTGGTCACTCCTGTTTTAGTAGCAAGTAACTTTTAAAAATTTTAATGAAGGAATCTTGATCAATCTTAAATACAACCAAGATGCTGGTGCTGATTCAAGTCTTGTTGTGAGAAGATTTTTTTTTAGCAAGAACAGACTTTCCAGACCCAAATGTTTAGTTAACTCGATGTGTAAGGGTTGATGAGTCATGTTCAATTCTTTCATTATGAGTTATGATCAAACCCCATAATTTTTCCACCCCATCCCCCCCATTCTTTGGATTATTTACAACCATTTCCCATCCTGTCAATAAAAATGTTCTCCCAGCTGTCACTTTTTGTAGGCTTAGATTATTATCCCACAAAGCTTCATGAAATTCTTTTTAAAGAGATTTCAAATCCTCATGATATAATTTTCATAATTTAGCATAACCAGAGCAGTTCCCGTTCCAAATGTGCAGGCTTGGAAGGGGCTGGACTTTATGATGCATGGAACAGACTGACATAAATGTCATGTAAAATTAATTTTACGTTTGTCGTACAAAACTATGTCTTCGAAGTATTTCAGTTAATTCTCTTCAGTGCTGCAAATTTAGATAATTTTAAAGAGTGGAAGTCAAGGAAGATAATTTATAGAAACTATGAAGAAAGATCTATAATCTTTAAAAAAATTTTTTTTTTTATTAGATTTCACGAAAACCGCTGATCCAAGCAACTTCAAACGCGACACTGCACACAGGCTTGTGTGCTGACTAATATATTTAGTGAATGTCAACTTTGTACAATGGCCAGTTGTCAAGTTATCATGGTGCACGCACAAACACAGAACACAGATTTCTCCAATTGTAGTTAGGTTAGCAGATGATTATGTACAATATGAGAAAGCATCTCATTCCAATAAAAAGTATTATCTTATTATATAAAAGCAGTCGTCACTTTTTTGTTTGCTTGTTTGTTTCTGTCATGCTAAAGCAAACAGATTTATAAAATAAACAAAAGCCAGCAGAGAGCGAATTAGAAAATATTTGACTTCAAACGTTCAGACATTACCTGTAGGATATAATAAACCAAGACAAACATTCTAGATGTGAGAGAGTTGTAATACAAGTGATGGTGGAAACAGCAATTGGAGAAACGAATGATTTGCTGGAATAGATCATTTATCTAAGCAATTCTCTGAAATTGGATCCAGTCCAAGATAACAGTGATTGAAGAGTAGCAACTTAGTTTTGTCAGGGATTTTGTAGGTTGAAATTTGGGTTGGCAGATATAGAAAGATTGCTATCTTACACAGGTTCTCAGAGCTGTAGACGGTAGGTGTAAGCAATCATTTACATGTATGATGCTAATCCTCATTGCAGAATAATGCTTGTGTATGTTTTGGATTATAGTAATGGCGACTTGCATTACCATTATGAAATCTTCACCGTGTGACATGCTAGTGACAAAAGCATTGTCAAAACTAGAAAGCACTCAGATAGTGCATACCTCTGTCAATGATAAGTCAATTTTTGAAAAAAAAAAAAAAAAAAAAAAAAAATTCCTGAATCTGCCTCAAAATTTAATCACTTCCTATGGCCCATCTTTCCACAAATTTTCCTTAAGAACTTTTGGAGATATCATGTGGACAGACATGAGCGAATACATAAATGTATGAAAAATAAAAAAAAAATAATCTCTCAATCAGAAACAAATTCCACCACTTCTTCCTTAGCCATGACCCACCATTTCACAAAATTTCATTGAAATTCAGTGAGAACTTTTAGAGATATCGAGTGGACAGAGACATAGGGTAATACATATACCTCTCCAACTTTGTTAGCAGAGGTAATAACATCAACGAAGTTGAGTGCAGGGAGGATAGTGTTCAGGTCTTTTTCAATAGCATTAACACAAAAGTGATATCAGTACCAAAGAAATTTGAACTCAGTCCACTAATTATATTCCTCACAATTAGCTAAAGTTTTTTTTTAAATCAGTTGTACTTATTTTTTTTAAATTCTCAACAATAACTACTTCATGTAATCAAATGTTACAATACATACATATATATTTTTCTTTTGTTGTATAACTCCTTTTTATACAAACACTAGCATAGTATCCATAAAAAAATGACAGGATTATTTGTATATGGATCAACACTTCAGAGTGTTGTATCTGTGCACTCATTGAAAAGTGTTACACACAATAGATATGATTAGACAATGTGGAAAAGAAAGATTGAGAAAAGCGTGTTACATCTCAAACATTTTTATCATAAAGATAAATCTTTATGCATTTCATTGTTGTGAACGACGTCATCAGAAGAGATTTGAACATAAGTCAAGCAATCATCCATATTGCGTAATGTGACTTAAATGAAATGTGTTTTGAATGTTCAGATCTCTTCTGATGATGTCATTCACAACGACAAAATGCATAAAGATTTATTTTATGATAATAAACATGTTTGAGATGTAACACACTTTTCTCAATCTTTCTTTTTCACATTGTCTAAATCATATCTAACATTCTGTCGGATTCCCTTACATCTACACAACAGACAAACACACACACATATACATATATGAATGTGAGATATATAGAACACAATGTCTATCTAAGTAGATACTTCTTTTAATATATCTGATCATAAAAAATATCATTTGCAGTTTGTTGATGAAAAATAAAAAAATTGCTTTTCATAAAACTAATTCCTTGTTTTCCCTTTCATCTCTTGGTATTTCTTTATCAGAAAAAGATATCTTTTTCTGATTCTCTCCCCCAACACAATGATAAAAGACTTCATAATTAACCACATACAAAGTAATGGCTTCTTAATATAAAACAGAATTGAAGGAGATGTTTCATATCACAAACGTCTTTCTAGAAAGTAAACATTACCAAAAATTTGAATATTTTCAAAATGGGTCTGGTTGGGCATTCAATAGAAACAGTCACGTGACCAATGCCCTTTGTCATGTTGGGAGTGATCAATTAAAATATTTGGAAAAAGGGGTGATCAATGAACAAGTTACTTCTCTTGCCTTTTGTTGGGCAGTGATCACTAAAAAAGTCTGAATTTTCAATAACAAAAAAAAAAAAAAAGCGTGAACACAAACTAAGTGACCAATTTAGCATAAACTTACATTGTAAATTGAAAAAAAAAAGTAAAGGTTTTCTCTAGACATCTAGCTCCATTGGTACAGCTTGTATGCATGACGCATACATAGCCAGCTAGCCAGACTAACTTAAAAACTGGAGAAACCTATGTTGATGTTGACAGTTTCTAATAGTCTCGTTTAACATTCTACCAGAGCACATATGAAAATAAGGTTTATATTAAATCAATTTTATAATCATATCATCTAATTAAATAATAGCCTCAGCTTTAATGTGTCCTTCAATGCTTTGGTTCATTATAAATTTACATTCAAGAACAAAGCAGGAATAGGATTTATCAATTCATTCATTAATATAATTAACAGTGTCTATTTCTCTGTCCATAATAATGGACTCTTCCACTTAAATGTAACAATTTTACTGATATAAATATCTGCAACCCACGATTTGAAACAATGGAATCTACTGAAATAAAATCGTCATTTTCTTTTCTTATAAAAAGATCATCTCATAGAAATTAAAATACAGGTATACATTGATTGGTGCAGTTAATTTGTTCAAAGTTTTCCGTACTGTTCAAGGTCTTATTATAATTCAAGGTGTTAGTTTTTCAGCTTATACTTAGTTACATTAATTTGTACAGCAATACCAAACCCATACTATTCAAGGTATTCCTGTATATATATATATCCAGGAATTTTCACAGGAATTAACTAGTTGTAGAATAAGTTCCAGTCAAAAGAAATATCCAAGAGTGGATTTTCAATGACCTAGCACCTACTGCCAATTTCCTGCTATAGCATCAGCCAATTGTCCCCATATTTAAATTCCACAGACTTCTCCCAAAGGTCAGGTTGTCACACTTGTAAATAACAATTGTATCAGTGACTCAACCACACTACACTTAACTGGCTGTTACAGGGAAAGCCAGGTCACTAAAGTGGACATCCATAATTTTCCATTGTAAACACCTGATTATAGGCAAGAGAAATGACACTTTGGACATCTCAGAATGGGAAAACATTAAAACTGTCAAGAAATATTAACAGCAGTCACACAGGCAAGTAGAAGTGACATCTGACCAGAACCTAGCAAATCTCTATTAAGCCTTTCAAGACTCCTGTGATATACAGTACTTGTCAGAAGTATTTGAACAGATATTTTGTTTCTAAATGCTTGGTTTGGAAAGTTAAAAACAGGAACATTATGCAAGAATAACCAAATGTTATAGCTATCAAGGCATGCATTTAGTCATGTTTTGTGGTTCTGAATGCTACCTTCCAGGAAAATGTATTTTTAATAGGATTAAATTGTTAAAAGAAAAAAGAAATTGCTATTTGAAGAGTTGCCAAACTAGTAAGTTAATTTGGACCCCCAACCCCTACTCAAAATCCGTAATGGCCCCTGCAATCTTAGGCAATAAGAAACAGATTTTGTGCTAGTTCAAATACTTATGTGCAGCACTTTTTATATAAATGGTTTGTTTATATTAAAAAAGTATTTGAATGAGCACAAAATCTGTTTCTTATTACCTAAGATTGTAGGGGCCATCATTAAGGATTTTGAGCAGGGGAGGGATCCAAATTAACTTACTAGTTTGGCAACTCTTCCAAATAGCAATGTGAGTTTGCCTTTTCAATCTCCTTGATTGATTCGGAACAAGATTTTAGAAGGATAGAAAAAGAAAACTTGTTTTATCATTTAACAATTTAAACATTTTCCAGAAATTCAGCATTTAGAACCACAAAACATGACTATATGCAGGCCGTATGTTGATTGCATTAAAATTTGGTTCTTCATACGTACTGTTCCTGTTTTTAACTCTCAAAACCAATCGATTAGAAGCAAAATGTCTGTTCAAATACTTATGACAAGTACTGTATACATCCCAAGAATTTGGTACTATTTGGCTACAGCGTTCTGGCGGCAAACTTATTTGTATGTCTGTCCATTTGGCAACTAGTGTTTAGATTATTTTATTTGTAGATCTGTCTGTATGGACTGTTTTAATGGAACAAAATTACAATATACCTGTTATTTTACGGAAAAAATGTTATTCAAGTATAATCATGCATAATGCTACCCCCAATTTTGACCTGATTTTTTATATTAAATTTCTCGCATTATACGCGGGTTATTACCAGCAACTCTCATGGACTTTTGGCAAAAGGTGACATGTGCCGATGAAAATGTCTGAAACTTGAAATCTATTAATTGTATCATAATCTTTGTGTTATTAATAAAAAGAAAGATTGTTGAAAATTATCACTTTAGACAATATAAAACCAGAGATAACCAGGTTTGAAAACTGGTTTACATTCGCAAAAAACTGAACTAGTAGAATTTGCATTGGGAAATGTTAGCCCAATTTACACACATTTTAAAATTTCACAAAAAAAGCGATTTCAATAAAGTTTTTGGGATTTATTCAATTTTGAATGAATTTTATGAGAAGGGTATTTTGTAAGAAAATCTTATGGAAATATCAGAATTTGAACACCTGATAAACCCACATTTTAAAAATCTACTGATATTCAAATAATAATTGAAAATTAATAAAATTTTCTGTAATTATCACATATACGACCGAATGTATCTATTAATAGGCTTTCTTTGAAAAAAATAATTAATGTAAACAAATAATGTTTCTATTACGTTTTAGTAATTTAGTTTTAAAAAATAATTTGCTCTTAATAAACACTGTAAAACATAATAGATTATAAATACGTTGCAATTTTTGTAGTAATTTGTTTATATGTTTAGTTACTATTAGATTGCAGCTAAAGACTAATTATAGTCTTAGTAGTACTTATTGTTTTTAGTAAAAGTTGGTCTCATTCAAAGGGGTTGTAATCGGAAAAAGGTCGAGAAGCCCGGATCTAAACAAAACTACATTACATTTCTTGTGATTAACAGATTTTATTTATTAGTTGATGTATTGTAAATTATTAACAATTTTTTTCATTTTTATGCTATTTACCTTCATCTTAATATTTATGTTGCTAAGTTGCAATAAAAAGCAACAAAAATATTAAAACAAGGGTAAATAGTAGCATAAAAATGAAAAAATTGTTAATAGTTTTAATGTTTTAATTTTTCAATAAAGTTACATTTATAGCTTTTCAAAGTTTCACATGATGATGAATCAATGAACATTTTTTTCCAAACGCCAAAACGCTCAATAGTCCCATTCTGATAACCCAAGAT
>VCCN01003852.1:877294-899360 GCA_006491835.1 Architeuthis dux | reverse complement strand
AGTGCAATGAAAAGCAAAAACAAATTAGTTTTGAAATTAAGCGTGGATATGTTCATATATCTTTTGAGGTACGTATTGAACAAAAGAAAAAAAACTTCAACTATTACTAAAAGTATTCTTGTCTTATAACATTTAAACTCTTTGGGAAGAGATTTTACTAGATAGGAGCATAAAATAAAAAGATTTTATGTAAATTTTGCATATCTTTTGAGGTAAGTATACCTGTATGGTGAAAAGGGTGCTTGGGCTAAAAAAAGGTTGAGAACCAGTCTTTAAGAAAACAGGTAATGCAAAACAAGTAAACCGTTACAAGTTAAATAAAAATTTCAAGGACAATTTATTCACCATCCTCTGTACAGGGAAAGAATTTGCTTCATTATCAAGCTATTACTATTTATGAAAAACATACCAGACAAACAATCCAATAAGTAAAACATATGCCAAAAGCAGCATTTCTCTTCAAGGATATTTTGGCCAATGTCTAGTATTTGCCAAGAGATGTTATCAACTGTCCATTCCATACAACGGATTGTTCAATAACATTGCCTCTAATTCCAAAATCATTAACTTGTTCTTCTGTCTTTATAATCCAACTCTTGGGATGAAACAGAAAGATTCTGTCTTTCACTATCTTTTTGTATTATCTTGAATTAATGTACACTTTATCAAGATGACAAATTTGTTATCCTTAAGCTGAAATCTATTAATTCTTAAGCAATAGATTCCGATTAAGTTCAACAGAAATGCACAGATATTATTATTATAGGCATCCCCCATTATAACACAGATGGACGGACACCAAAATAGCTAAATTGGCAACCCTGGGTATTGCATCTTGGTTAAAACACGGTTGGTTTTCTCGGACCCCAACACTGATAACCAAATGATAATTCATCTCAGAAATTCAGGGGAAAATGCACTGGCCTCAAATTTTCTTCTAGAATTTCATAAGCAACAGCAAAGTTGAATCTTCTTGCTTTTATGGGTCTTAAAAAAGGTGTTTAGGTATCAGTAAATACTAATATATGATAATTATAAAGACATTAATAGTTGAGAACCTATATTTGCCCGGTGCTGGTGTGAACAACTGCTAAACGAGCTGCCTAAACCGTAAATAAAGAAACGAGCTCCGTTTCTTTATTCACATTTACGATATAAAATTATCCATCATTTGATTTCATAATATATATATAAATCTAAATGTATTCAAAGTAAATAACAATGCACTTATATGAATACATGCACCTTGCATTAATATTTATACACAAAGTAAATCCAAATGATAAAATATTTACTTTTAGACTCCACACTATTCAACAGCACTATTTATAATTACAACTATAGACTTCTTCTCAAAGTCTGAAGCAGAGAGAAACAGGAAACATCATTAAAAAAAGCTTAACCTACACATCTCTTTGTAAAAAAATGACATCAATAAGTATTCCTCACTCGAGATGCATTTGCGCATTTCATCATCATCATGTAACTGAATAAGTATTGAATACCTGTTAGCATCCTTGTAAAGCTATGATACATGAAATATATTTATAAATGCTTTCAGTTCAACGGTCTAGGTATTGAAGTATCTAAAGTGGATTTTTGTTGAGAAGGTCTCAAACCAATAGGATCATAATTCTTCTTTCTTTTTTTTTAATACCTTCAACCAATGCTGTTAGAGAACAAAGAAAAATATTCAGATGAAAGTGATGAAGAGAATAATTTCTGGATTTCTTTGTTGTATATTTAGCTTATTTCATAGGATTTGGGGAAGTAAAAATTAATTTTGGAAAAAACAAAAAACGAACAATTCTTAAATGCCCTGGAAAAGTTAGTAACTGAACAGATTGAACATTTTTTTAATATGATTTCTGCTTATGACACCTCATGAGACCATCATGCAACCAATGTCTTTTGGCAGCATGACATGTTGGGGGTGATCAATTAAAAAGTTGTTCCCTCGCTTTTTGATGGGCAGTGATTATCAAAAGGTCTGAATTTTCAACAAAAAAAACAAGCGTGAATGCTGCCGGACACAAACTAAGGGACCGATTTAGCATACACTTACATTGTAAACTGAAACATACCACTAAAAATCTATTTAGGGGAGGAATTATTTTTTTTAAAAAGCGTTTTTCTAGACATAATAAGGAGTAAATGTTTTAATTTTTTTAGCCCTCTAGCTCTATTGGTGCGGCCGGTGGGTGCAATACATACAATTGCCAGCCAGGCCGACTTAAAAAAACCTATGCTGACAGATTCTAACAAAGAACTAGGTGTGTCGGTTTTGATATGCGTTGCTTCCTCAGATTAAAACCGTTCTTACATCAAAATGGAGAGGAAGGTTACCCAGATGTTGGATCTACCTTTTTTCTTAGCATTATTCAGTAACAGGATATTTTTTTTAAAACTGGCACAATATAGGGAATATGGTCCAAAGTGTAAAGTTTTGCACACTCGATGTTAAAAATGGTACACAAATAAGAAATAAGAGAATTCATGAAAGAAAAACAGAAGTACATACATAAATCATATTGCTCTGAATAAATTAAATTGTTTTGCCTTGCTTCATTATTTTTTCGACAGATTGCCTGTCTATGTCACATCCACTGAATTCCAATCGGGACCACCCTCCCTATATTGTACCAAATAATGTCTAACAGCTTTATGAATACATTTCTTCATGGCATGGTCAAATAAATACAGATGAGGAGGAGACAAAACAATTTATTTTATGACAGTTCATCAAACAGCTTTACACAATGAGCAATTTCCCGGCTATGGATCTGAGTGGAGTATCTAGATTATCCTCAATTGTGTTTTCCTCTTCAGGCAAAACGCAGCCTAAACCAGGTGAGACTGGTCCTAGGGATTCTGACCCAAGGGCAGCATCTCCCTATTGCACTATAAGAGGAAGGTCAGGAGCAGTCCTGACCCCTTCGTGACACTGGTTGCAGGGAAGGGGTTATTTTTTGTCCTTGCCCACAGGCACGCATGTGGGACCCCACGTTTAAACCGATCATGTGCCACATTCTGCCCTCGTGGGGAGGCGGATAAATATAATCACCTCTGAAGTAATGGAGCAATATGATTTGGTGTGGGCTAATAATACCAAATAATTTCATTCATAAAAAAAAATCACATGAATTTTAAATATATCCATGGATATTGGCTACAAACACTAAGCAGACCAATTTTTGTTCGGGCGATCTAATCTCTTCCTCCACTTCACACCTTTGATGTTGACACGTTTCGGCCGATTCATTCTACGGCCTTGTTCAGGTGCAATATACGTAAGAAAAGAGAGACTCTTTTATCGGTCTCTGAACACTGAACAGTTTCCAAAAAAGCTATTGTAAAACAGTAATTAACGTTAATTGTCTACTTAAGGGTGGTACTGTACTACCAGTAACACTCTGCTGGGGAATGTGATTAAAGCATTTAATAAACATTAAACAATTGCTTTTTCCATTGAAAGTAAAACAACACCACTTCATTACCGGCAATATTGAAAAAGAAAAACCGTCAAAAGGAAAAAATTAAACACATGGAAACTAAATATTCATCCTCGGACATGTACAAATAAAACATTTTTTTAAATTTTACTTATACCTGTAGCCAACAGAAGCAGGAAAATAGATTAATATGAGGAGAACTGAGTCACATAGTAGTAATGTTTTATTCGGATTCAGAATGAATAAAAGTTAAAGTACCGCGTTATATCTTTTGCTGGTTTAACTATGGACCTAAAAGAAACTTGGGTTGCTGTAAAAAAAAAAAAGAAAAACCCTTAGTGGCCCTATGTCTAGTTTATGTAAAATTGCCAAATGTTACACGAGGAAAAGGTTTTAATTAATAAATTGGATTAAGGCAGAAATCATCTTATGTAAGAAACTGCTTCCCCAAAATTCAGAGATTATGATGAGCATGAAGAAAAAAGAGATATTTGGTTTAGCTCTTCGATATTTCAGGTATAGAGAAATTTAGGACATGGAAAATTTCCTAAAAACTAAACAGGATTTAAACAGATTTATTTTAAAGTTAAAAAAAAAAATTTCTTTTTAAAAGAGAGAGAGAGATTAAGAACATTACATGAGGCCATGAGGGCAAGATAAAAATAGATTTATTTTTTTTACTTAAGGGGTATTAAGCTTCCTCGAGGTGAAATTATTTTTATCTTAACTTTTGTCGAATAATCAAATCCGCAATTTTTCAATAAGGAAGTCTACAAGTTTGCGAAAGAATTGAATTTTAAAGGATTTTTATTATTTTTTTAAAAAATCAATCTTAATTTCAGTACAAAAAGGTTGCTAATAGATACGAAAACTAAGAAATAATTGTACTTTAAAATCGTTCATCGGGTTTAGAAGGAAATTAAAATTTATGTTTCAATTTTTTTTTAAATCCTTAAATTGCGTTTTAATGACGCAAATAAGGAAAACAATTTTAAATGATCAAAAAAGAAAACTAATTCGGATTTTTGTTAAAACGGTTTAAAATAATATTTAAAAGAATCTAAATAGAGTTTAATTTTTTGATCGCTTTTTAAAATGTTTTAAACAAATTTTTTTTACTATAAAACTATTAATCGAAAATCTTTAAAAATTCAGTCCAAATTTGATTTTCTCTTCTAATGAAACGAAACAAAAGGGAAATGATAGAGAAAAGAAACAGAAATTTATAACAAAAATAAGCATGAAATTGTGGAAAACATTGTCCAATATTTAAAGTATAAATATATCAAAAGAAAGGATCGTTTTAAATGGAATTCGTGAGAAAAAACAAGAAACCGTAAAAAGAAAATCTTTTTTTTCATTTTTACTTCTTTGTTATTGTGTGCGCCAAGTACGTTGCTCCCCTAAAAAGACGATTTTTCTTTGCAGTCAGCATAAAAAACATCAAGACATAACAGATAAGGTAACTAAACAGTTAAAAACAAAGGTTTTGATTGTATAAAAATTCAATTTAGCACCTGTAGTCGTGTCTTAATTTCAAAAACAAGGTGGAATCTTATGACCAATAAATACAACTACAAGTTAAGGATCAATAACTACTAGTAGAAGAGGCTCTCTCGACAGAAAATTATTGACACACGCTTAAGAATAAATGCAAAAAACGACCCATAAAAAATATATAACAAGATTAAAATACCTATACTGAATAGAAAAATAAAAATCAGTCTAAAAATAACATCTTTAAAAAAAAAAAAACCTAATACCTGGTTAGGTGTACTTACTACTATGGTGATTTAAAGGAAGGCATGGCGGATAACAAAACAAGACATTCATACATTATGGTCATAAAAACGGGGTCTAGTTTTTAGATAATGATCAATTATAAAATGATCCCCCTTTTTTCGACCACTGCCTATACATCGAGGCCGGCTCGGCCTAGACGATCAATTAGAAACCATCAAACGTATAAACAAACATTAAATAATCGAGGCAAAAACAAATGCTGAAAAAATCTAGTGTTGAGGTTAGAAATTGAAAGCTTCAAACGTAGATTTACCTTATTTGTGGGTTTGTTTAAATATTCAAGTGTGCCGACCAAATGTTTTACAATCAAGAAGACGGCACACACAAACCTCCTCACAAGAAGAAAGATGGCTGAACTAACATCTTCCTCCTCTTCCTACGCCTCCTCCTCCTCCTCCTCCTCCTTCTCGGCTACTAATTTTTTTTTTTCTATTGAGGGAGTTTTTTTTAATAATTATTCCTTTCATTTTACTAATTAATAATTTTAATAATTAGTTACCAGTCATTTTTTTCACACCTATCCCCAGATATATATATATATCTACAAAAAAATAAAAATAAAACGTGTTTTAAGACGGCGTTTCCGTTTCGCACTTTCATTAATAAAATGGGTTTTATGAGAAGTTCTTGAAATATGATACCCTAAAAAAAAACAATAATTAAATTATTTCTCTATACGAATTGTATATTTATACATGCATTGATAATTGAAGTCTTTTCACGTGATTCCAACACAAGACGAATAAAAAATGAACAATAGCATTTTTTGACACATTTTTGTACTTATTTAAATTGGTACAATAAATTTATGGTTGAAATTTAAAACAGAAAAATCAGCCTCCTACATCTAACACAAAGGATTTCTTAATTTATTTTAAGAAAATATTTAAAAATATTGATGTAAATTATTTTAAATGTACCTGAAAAAAAAATTTTTTAATTATTTCATAAAAATATTGTGTACTTTGAAATTGTGAATTATCACCTGTTAGAAATTAAGAATTTTCATTTAAAATAGTGTAGTTTTGTTATAAAAATTGATTTTTTTTGGTAAATTGTGGCATATGGTTTTCTGATGATTTTAATTGAATAAATACAAAAGAGATGTAACTAAATGTTGCAGCTACAGCTCGACTTTTAAGCCAAATGTAATTATTTTATTAATGTTATGAGTCATTTCCATAATTTACCCAGATTTCAACTTCTTAAATATTAATGTAATTATACAATGCAATTTTTCCCTCAATATTTTTCTCATTTTTATATCCTACTACTAAATATTGCACTTATTTAATTAATCTATTATTTAATTTAACCAGATTTTTATTTTAAAGAGATCTTACAATGATTCATGCACATCTTTAAAGACATTGTTCTTTAGGCTAAATTTATAATAACAATATTTTCCCCACATGATTAAAATACAAAAGATCAAATATTGTAAATTTTAAACGTAGCTTAGTTTGGCACAAGACCACAACTGAAGGACACTCAACTGAAGAATCAAACTCACTATATGAGAAAATGATCTGCAAAATTAATCTGTTTACAAACATTCTATGGCAGAAACCCTTTTATTTTGTTCTCCAAAGACCTCCAATTTCATTTTGACTGGTTATCAATATTAACACTTAAATTCATACTAGGGAATTCAAATAGCAATTCAAGGGGAGTAACTTCTGATTGAAGTTACTTCCCTTATACTTTTTGGTATTTTTTTCTTTAATTCAATTAACAAAAGACTACCATTTTTGTATCCTATTCATTGAAGAGTTCCACAGCAGTTAGAAGCTGTTTATGAATCTAAAAGTTAACTAAGATTAGCTTAGTATGGTACAATGCCAGAGGTGAGGAAATTGGGTAGGAAAGATTGTGTTGCACCAATCTTCCAATTGGAGAAGGCCTGTAGGTTATCTAATAAGATTTTTGTGCAGAAAATTTCTTTTACTTGAAAATTTATTTTGTGGAGTTATTTTTCATGTTTTTTTCTCTGCCTTGAACACTATTAGTCCAGGTTGCAACCAGCGCTTAAAGGAAATTAAAGTGTGCACAAAAGATTTCAAATTCTGTAGATAGCTTACTGAGTTTTTATTGAAAAAATATTAATTTGCTATGTCGAATTCAAAGGTGCACACATACCTTTGTCACTGGAAAAAAATTTGCACAATATAAGATTTTTGTGCACACTGACTACTAAAAATTAGAGGGAACATTGGTTTCCGAGATATAGGGGGTATAGAGGATCATTCCATGTCAAGAGGACCAATTTTACTCCACCCAACTATTTCCAATTTTGCTCTAACTTTGTTCACAGGTTCTTTTGGGTCTGAAATGAAGTCCTATAAAATTTCAGCACAATATCTTTACTCATTCCAATGAGAATAAGTACTAATTTGTTCGGTGTGACACAGCCAAATTATCTTTACCATTTTCAACTAGCCACTATTCCATAACAGGAACTTCTACTGCACTGAGAATTTGTTCCCAGGGTCAATTCTTTATGTAGATTTTGAAAATGTTACCAGCCTAGCTCTATAAAATGTCATTTTTTCAGAAAAAGATGTCAAAGTGGGCTCCAAATTTCATCGATATTTCTGGGAAGACATTTTCCAGTAATCATAACTCAGGATCTGGCTCACCATGTGAGCTCTGTTTGGCAAGCAAGAATAGAGCATTGAAATTTTGTTTAATGATATTGTGATTTCATTAAGCAAAATTTCAATGCTCTATTAGAACATCAAAGAATCAAGGCAACAAGCCCCAAGTATTTTTGAACAGCTCTTTTCGTTGGTTTTTGTTAGAAAATGGTTCAGCTTGTCTCATATGTTCATTTTTGCTTTTAAAAATGGTACATTTTTGTCGTTTTTTAATTCAGGCCATTTTTGAGACCTCATATATCAGTATCTAGAAAAGCTAGAGAGATCCAGATTTGGCCTTTTTATAGTGCATTGACACTTCTTTCTTCTTTGTCAGACAGAGCTCACAATGTGGGCCAGATCTTTTAAAGTGGTTGGAAAATATTTGACCAAGTTTTCCAATCTTATAAAAATTTCTCAGAACATTTTAATATTTGTTTCTTAAAAAAGTATTAATGTCTTCAATGTCAGCAACAAAGCATTTTAAAAATATGAAAAATTGAAATTTTATTGAAATGGAAAGGGTTTTAGGTAAAGCTTTTTACTGATTATTGGCCAAATTTACAAGCTACAAATGTTCATTAATGTAGGTATTTACTAAGAATAGCTTAGTATGGCAAAAAAACATAGGAGCAGTGGTGTAGTTCTAGAAAAAGAACTGAGGGAACACAGAGCTGCCTGTTATATCAAGCATAGCAATCTGGTAAACAAAGCAAGCATCTACAGCTAGGTGGTTTGTAGATGCTTTAACCCTTTATAGGCATCCTAAAAATATTTTAGATATCAAAACAACCTTTTTGTATGTTAAACTAGACCTAATTACAAGATATTTTCAATTGTAAGTTTTCTGAAATTTTTTTGTTTATGGGGGCAAAACCCCTCCAATGAAGTGATCATATATGGTGCCTCGCCCAAAAAGTGACCAAAAATGGAAAAGATAAAAAAAAATTAAAAGTTAACGTAGAAAGTTAAATAAAACATAGATTTAAAGAATAACATTTAATATAATGAATAGATACCAAAAATTGATATTGACAAAAAAAATAACACCACCCGGTCGCTTTTAAAATTCTATTTTGTGGGACAAGAACAGGCTAATTTAATGGGGTGTGGTATGCCTCAAAACAGTTTCTATCTTTGTTCAAGCACAAGCTTGCAGACCACATTGGTGCAGATTATGTTGTCTTTGTGGTTACAATGTTGTCTTTGTGGTTACAATATTTTCAGGTGATCATATATAGTCACTTACTCCTGAGAAGATTTTGGAATGTTACCAATTTCAGAGACATTTTGAGGCCATGTGAGATAAGTATTTAGTTAATTTTTTTTAATGATTTTTTACACATTCTTTAAGTTAGCACATTTTAGATTGATTCAATATATATAGCAACAATGCACCGTTTCAGTTAATTTTAGGGTACAAACACAAAAATAGAATGAGAATTTTAGTAGTATATAGATAGTGAAGGAATGCCATTTCCCCTTCAAAACAAAGTAACGGAAAGCCATTCCCACATCACTACATCACTGCATATGAGGGGAGCAGCCAGTAAGGTTTGAACTTATTACACTTATGAATGTTCTGTGAGGCAACTTATTAATCATCACTCTAGAATAGGCATCCTAAGATATTTACAAAGCATAGTGTTAAAGGTGTGTATGTGCGCGTATGTGCATTTGTGTGTGTGCATTCTTGTGTGTGCGTGGATATGTGTTTGAGTTTGGTGGATGTAAGTTAGCTTGGAAAACGGAATCTTTTTCCATGGTTGAAAAAGGTCAAAGGGGAGGAGATGGAAATCTATCTCATCCCTTTTTCGTAGTGTTGCAGACAATGGGTCGCCATGTTTAAGCGGTTATGGTAATGTTGGCGATATCAGGTAGATAAGAGTTGTAAATGAGCAGTCAATGGGAAATGTTTTGAATTCAGAACCCTTAATTTTGATTTGCTATGATTTTTGCAGTGGGTAGGGAGGGAATTTTTGGTCAGGAGAAAAGTGAGTTGACATTGTTGATCCGGAAAAAGTAGTTGCCTTTTGTTCAACTGCTAAGCTGAGATGGAAAAAGAGAGAGCGGGGAAGGAAGAGAGAGAGAGAGAGAGAGAGAGAGAGAGAGAGAGAGAGAGAGAGAGAGAAAGAAAGGCAGAATTTGAAAGGCTAATGCGTTACTTAGAATATGATAGTAGTGATTTTTGCCTGACATAAAAGTAAACAGTGAATACGATGCAAAGTTATGCATAGTGCAATATTGATGTACACATTAGTGTACAGCTGATGCCTGCAAGGTATTTTAAGTATAAATTCCATCCAAGATTTTGACATGATAGAAATGGATACCTCCGGTTTTCAAAAAAGGCTGTAACAAATAAAAATCAGATGAATAGTAATGATACAAGGACTTTTGTGGTTATTTGCATGAGGGCATTCCTTTTCAGGCAAACAATGCTGACAGCAGAAACAACTGGTTGGTAATTAACTCGCTTCCCGAACTCATTTCTCCCTCTCCAATTTTTGTCACTTTCGTTCGACCACCTGGATATGATTTGGGGTCGATTGGTCAAATACATGCAGTCTCTTGGAGATTTATGTGGTCCGTGTAAATGCAGATACATTCACATGCAACAGTACAATAGCTTAGTCTGGCACAAGCCAATAGGACAGCAGAAGCCAGTGGGGATTGAACTTACTATACTTATGAATGTTCTATGAGGCAAGCATTCTAATCTGCAAGGTATTTTAAGTATAAATTCCATCCAAGATTTTGACATGATAGAAATGGATACCTCCGGTTTTCAAAAAAGGCTGTAACAAATAAAAACCAGATGAATAGTAATGATACAAGGACTTTTGTGGTTATTTGCATGATGGACTTTCTAAGATACTAGCTGAATATCCACTCTAATGGGCGGAGTAAACTTTGTCAAAAAAAATGTAATACAATTGATTAATAGATTGAAATCAGATAGTGTTTAATTTAATTTGTTTTTAAAAAGTGATATTTGTAACTTTTAGAGTATTTCTTTTTTAATATCTCGAAAAAATGTTAGATGTATATATACACTGCTTAACAGAACATAAGCAGTCATTCTTCCTCTTACTCTTAGCCCCTCTCTATGAATCATACCAAAGTACACACTTTTAGATAGATAAAGCATTTCCAATCAGCAGTTGCGTTCTCTTTAGCAAGCCAACAATAACATGCCGGAGATTTTCATCATTCACTGCTGAGGCATAGAACTGCAATCACTGTAATTCCTGTCATCCGCAGGTAATGGGTTTTAAGCTCTCATGGGGACATATCTGCAATTGGACGTAAGTTGGTTCAGGTCCAGCCCAATCCTTTATGGGGCCCTAAGCAGAATTTGATTTGGGGCCCCCCACTGCAAACACTATTGACTCTTGGGAGCCCTCTGGTGGCCAAGGGGCCCTAAGCAGTTTAGTTTGCTTAAGCCTCGAGCCAACTCTGAGTCAGTTGGGTGTAAGTTGACGTATGACTGTCCACTAGTAATTGGACTGTGAGGCTAGCCTGCTAACCATTGCTTGATGGCAGGTAACCAAACATTCATTAATGTAGTTATAGCTTTCAATCTTTGTTCTTTATACACTAACAGAAAAAAAAATTGCAACACCCTGAATATGTTTCAATTTATTCAAGATTAAACGTACAGGTAATATAGCCGGATAAATGATTACATATACAGATCAATATGTGCACAGGGTCCAAAATAAGGTGTGTATCAATAGAACTCAAACCCCATATTAATACATTATATATCCTCCTTGGATGTTAACACAGGCCTGTACTCTTGCATGTATATGATCGTACAGATGGTGAATGCCATGCGGTCTGCCACTGCTACCCTTACAATGTGTTGATCTTGGCAAGTGTCTGTACCATGTGGCCATCTAGAACCTGGTCTACGGGTGTATGAATGTTCATTTGACCACTGCTGCCCATATCAAAGCACCACTGATGCATCACGTCAAACATGCGCAACAATTCTCCGAAATGACCATCCAGCCTCTAGAAGGCCCACAAGTCGACCCTTTCAAATGGCTCTAATTGAACAAAAGGTGTGTGTCTCCGTGGCATGACACCTGCTTGCACTGGACTCTTTCACCATACTGAACCTTATCGCAGCACAGACACAATGGTGCACTGGTATGAGTGTTAGTGTGTCACATGATGGCTGAAGACTTTGAAAATTTCATCAGGTTATCTACTAACCCCTAGCATGAACACAGTCCACTCAGATGTAATGGTTATTACGTCTGCCTCACATGCAGAAGGTCCTGGGTTCAATTCCCAGTATGTGTGAAGAGTGTGGAAAACTCTTCATTGGGACAAATTCCCCTATGCACTCAGCAGCTAATTGAGTACACTCTAAGCTGTGTGATTAGGGTGGAGGTATCCCTTTGGTGGACTTGCATCCTGCCAAGGGGGTGGTCATACAATCTTGTAAAGATAAAGTCCTGGTCTCGACCAGACTTGACACTTGCAAGGATCACTAAACTGACGCATGCAACAGAAACTGGGTTTTCATCACCGGGTGTATACTCCATTGGGAGTTGTCTTTAAAGAGACGGACACTTTACTTACTTTATGTTACCTAGCATGGACATACCGTACCCAGGTCAAAAATCGGCATCGTCCATCAGGGTGTTGCAATTTTATTTTCCATCAGTGTATATTAAAATCACGTGAATCCTCACACAGAATAAAAAAAGTATTGTTATCTTAATGTAAACCCTTCTTTTAGAAACAATAACATTTTTTTGTTCATTTTCAATACAAATAATCTGTTTTGTTGAGATATGGACCACTCCTTGCTTTTGTATAAAAACAAAGCTACAAATAAGCCTTGCAACAGTGAACAATGTCATGAATTCTGCCTTTCTTGAGATAGATGAATAACTGCCAAATACCAGTATTAGAAACCGTCAACTAAAACTGTTATCAAAACTGTCAACAGAGGTTTCTTCAGTTTTTAAATTGGTCTGTCTGGCTGGCTATGTAGTATGTATGTATCATGTGTACAGGTCATACCAATGGAGCTAAAAAGCTGAAAATTTAAGCATTTGCTCCTTATTATGTCTAGAAAAAACATTTTTTTGTTTTTTGAAAATTCCCTCATCTAAATAGGTTTTTAGTGAGGGGCGTTCAATTTGTAATGTAAGTTTATGCTAATTGATCCCTTAGTTTGTGTCCGGCAGAATTCACGCATTTTTTAAGAACTTTTTTAGTGATCACTTCCCAATAAAAGGCAAGAGAAGTGGCTTAGTAATTAATCACTCCTTTTTTTCCAATTTTTTAATTGATCACCCGCAACACAGCATGCTGACATTGGTCACATGACGGTTTCTATTAAGTGACTAACCAGTTTTTATATTTTGTATACTGATGGATTTAGTAATGACTGAACTGGTAACTGCTCAATGTTTAATTAGCTTAAGTCTCATAGAACAATTGTGGTATTGTGGTGAATGAAACAGCTTGAAAAGAGAAGGATGAATTCTTATGGTGAAAGGATTATCACAAGAACGAAATGGGCACGAATGAAACTAGTTAAGAGTAAGCTAGACAAAATGACGACCAGCCTTCTCGCCCCTCCCCCCAAGACAGCCTTGTGCCTAATTTTATGTATAATTATATATGAAATTTTTAAAAAAGGTAACTGCTCAATGTACCCCTCATGACTGAAAATATAATCCTGAAGAGAAAAAACATACTTAAACATATACCATTTTTTCCACCAAATATTTTGAAGTTTTTCTTAAAAATGTTTATACAATAAACAGACCTGCCAAGGTTCAGAAATTCTCAGGAGGGAGATTTCCTAAAAAATGCGCCCCTCCACCATGGTTGGTGGGCGAAGATAATTTTCAATTCTAGAAGCTCTAAAACAGCTGTTTCAGTGTATTGAAAACCTATCTTAACATAATTTTAAACCAAGATAATCAACAAAATGCGGGAGACTTGGTAGGTCTGCAAATAGGAGTTTGCAGGAGATTCTTACAAAGTACTTACATGTGAGGGGGGGGGGCAGCACTGGGCTTTAAAATGCGAGAGACTTGGTAGGTCTAAATAAAGGTCATGGTTTGGGGTAAACAAACGGGTTGAGATGACTTGTACCCACACAGCCCAGTTTGCCTGAATGACCCCCAAACAATCCCAGAATGAAACATATTATGCTTATCATACCACAAACATCACAATCTGGGTAAGGCCAACAAGTGAGATGTGTCAGCCCGTTTGACTGTCTGTTTGTCTCTCACACTATAGCAACCACCTAAACATAGGCACAGCTCAACCAAATTTGGCATACATACCCAATGAACCTAGGGGAAGGTTTTAAAGTAAAAGGTTTTGATGAAAACATTTTTTAAAGGTTTTAGAGGTGGGGGTTCTATTTTCAATGTAACAATGATCCTAAAATGGACCCTTACTTTCCGTTCAATTTACATATTTACATCTTCTTATTTTATATGTTTATATATAATTCTTTAAGGCCTAAAAATGAAGGGTAACCTTTTTCCACATTAAGGTGTCAAAAGTGAAGAGAACTTTTTCCCCCTTCAAGGGGTCAAAAGTGAAGAGAACCTTTTCCCCCTTCAAGGGGTCAAAAGTGAAAGGTAACATTTTTCCCTTTTAAGGAGTCAAACATGAAGGGAGACTTTTTTTCTCCCTTAAGGTGTCAAAAGTGAAGGGAAACCTTTTCCCATTTAAGGTGTCAAATGTGATGGGAAACTCCTTTTACAAGTCTGAACTCTTTAGTCTTTTTTTAATTCCTTAAGTATTTAACCCGGCATAGATGGGTACCCCAGCTAGTATATATATAATTTTGTCCAACACACAAATTTTAATAAATGTAAAATGGAGGTAATATTTCAATGTTTTATTCAAATCATCAAGCAATATCAAAGGGAAGTGACTATCTCAACCAAAAATAGAAAATGAACAGGCCTGGTTTAGTCACTCAATAGAAATTGTCACATGACCAATGTCTTTTAGCAACATGCCGTCAATTAAAAAATGGGAAAAAGGGGTGATCAATGAATAAAATACTTCTCTCGCCTTTTGTTGGCCAGTAATCACTAGAAAGTCTGAATTTTCAAAAAACAAGCGTGAATACCGCTGGACAAAAACTAAGGGATCAATTTAGCTAAAACTTATATTATAAATTGAACCCCCACTAAAAACTTATTTGGGGGGGAATTTTTAAAAACCCCAAAAGACATAAGGAGTAAATGTTTAAATTTTCAGTCTTCTTGCTCCATTGGTGCGGCCTGTATGCATGATACATACATTGCCAGCCAGGTAGAATCACTTAAAAACTGAATAAACCTATTGTAATGTCATCTGGTACTAGTGCCTTTGTTAGCTTGTCGTTCTTCTTGTTTTAGCTGTGTGTAGTTCGAAACGCGTTTGGTTCCACTGTGTCTAGCGTGTTAAGAAAGGAAGCTGACAGACAAAACAGACGTGTTGACAGGGCGATTTGCCTGACCAGAGAGACCTTCCCAGCTCCCACTTCCGGGAACCCGGTTTCATGACCAGAAACGGGGCACGTAAAACGGGGACCGTTGGATAAATTGTCGGCGAGTTTATTCATTAAAAAAAAAGTACATATAGGAGCATAGCTACATACATATAAACATTACACCTATGTTAACCATGTTGACAGTTTTGGTTGACGATTTTGTAATAAGCAAACAAGTAAAGACATCAGTTACTTTCTGCTTCACTGTCCATGAAGACAGGCAAAGGATTGGTGTAACAAGTACCCATAACTAGCACCCTTGATACAGAGATGAGAAAAAAAGGGGGTTTCTGTTTTTTCCCATTAATGGCAAAGAACAAAAAGAAGACAGAAAAAAAGGAAGGGGCCACTGAATACGAGTCTGCTTAATTTCTTTTTGATTTTTTTTCTCCATTTTTGGTGTAACACGTAACCATATCTAGCACCCTTGATATTGAAATGGAAAAAAACAAGAACCATAAGTTCAACGATGCGTCCATCATACTTACGTCCATATCTGTCAATGTAATTATTTTTAAAATTATGTTTATACTAGCATATACCCGTAAAAAATGACAGGGTTTTTTATGTATAGATCGTCAATAAGGAGCCAAAAGTGATTTTATTAGGTAATTTTTTTTTTATTAATTCAATATCCTAATTTTAAATTTTTTGAAAGTAAAGTCTCAACTTAAGAAAGGTCACCACTGGCATCACGCGGTATGAAATAAATTCATAGAAAGAAACTTATTTTATTAAAAATGTAACTTATTTCCTTACAAAATAAAGTTGATGGCCAAATTTGACAGATCTGGCCTTTTTAAAAAGCATTTGGCCATGAACTTTTTGGTTTGGCCATATTTAAACTTTGAGCCATTTTGACTTGTGTGCTGAGAGTATTTGCATTTGGCCACTTTTGGACATTTTTGCGAGTTTTTGGCCAGAAACGTCTCCAAGAATATAGCAACTGATATCTCACTGTAGTCTTACACCAAAGCGCGTCGAAAGGAAGTCATAGGGAAAGACAGACTTGCTCTTTGCTGAGTTGCGTTGACAGACACAGATTGTATGTAATTATGGTCGTATAGAATTCTTTTAAAAATTGAACTGTCACAACAAAAGTTAAAAAATGTATTTGTTAAAAAAATAAACTAACAAAAAATCAGAAAATTGAACTTTGAATATCTTATAATATAATATAATTTTTATGTGAAAAAAGAATAACAAAATTATGTTTTTAAAATTTTAAAATATTACCTCTATAGACGAAATTTTTTTTCTTTTTATCAGGTTTGAATCAGGCCGGAAGTGAGAATGGGAAAAGCTCTCTTCTTCACTGACAATAGTCCTGCACATACGTGTCTTTGTTCCGTCTCTCCATTCCTTTTTTAAGCACTGCTAAATAAGTTCAAACTAAACACAGCTAAAAACCCCAGAAAGGAACAAACGAACAACAAGCAATAAAGGCACTAATATCAGACAACATTGCAGTAACACTGGACTATTCCACGGGGGGGGGGTTAAAGTTTTGCTAAAAAAAATACTTCCTGCCCACTGTTTCAAACTATGCACTATTCCCAGTAAATGAATTCAATATTTTTTTATATATATAAAAAAACATCTCAATCTACATATATCCGTGATTTTTTTCAACTGAGGTTAACGAGTAGATCATATGAAGAAAAAAAAAATCAGGACATACCTCGTATAGCAATGATCAGCAAGCTAATCTTGCTGGTCATTATTAGTGGGTTTGATTCTCATCGGATCTCCCAGTATACATGGTCTGATACCAATTCATGCAAAGTTACTATACATATATAAAGAACAGTGTGTCATGGCTGGTAGGCCAGTTATATGGTTAGCCTTGGTTTTGGTCGGTCTGTCGGTCCCAAATATATGAAATATCAATTTTCTCAGCCGTATCATGTTGGATTGATATGAAATTTGGTCCAGACCTTCAGGTGAACCATCCCCATCTTCCTCTTCCTTCTCCTCCTGCTACTACTACCACAACTAGTAATGCTGCTGCTACTACTACTACTACTTTGGTTAGAATCCCTTTGAAATTGGAAATCATTTTTTATTTGTTTTACTGTCCCTTCCTCTTCGCTTTTTTTCTCACGGAGTGGGGAATAATTTGTGACTTTTTAGACTGTTTCAAGTTAGATTGATTTGAAATCTAGGTCAGACCTTCGGGCCAATCGGTTGTACCATTCTTCTACTACTCCTCCCCCTGTTCGGTTGCTGAGAAAAGTCAACGGCCAAGGACGTAGGACTAAATAATTTAAAGGCACAATTCTTTCTTTCTCTTTCTCTGTCTGTCTGTCTGTCTGTCTCAGACGGAAGCTCAAGAGACGAGGAAGCTCGGAGACAGAGAAGCTCAGAGGACTCAGAACAGAGAGGCAGACTGCCTAGGCTGGTCTGGAAGGCACAAGACCGGTGTCCCTGTTGGGGACAGATGTCGGTTCTCATTATCTCGCTCCCACTCTTCACTCTCCAGCTGACAAAATGTATGATATGAAATAAAAATATGATCTCATATTTTTGCAAACAACTTTCGAGTCTTCCTTCCTTTTTCTCAAGTTCAGGATTTCCCTCATGCAAATAAGCAACCCAGTACAAGACATATCATGTTGACAGAACGTGTAAAACAGACGAGTATACAACACATTGACAATGAAGGAGATTATGTTGAAAAATAAATATTTGTTGTGTAAAATAAAAACACTCTTTTCATCATTAGACTACAGACATATTGATGTACCTATGCATTTATACCTCACACAGAAGGTCCTGGGTTTGATTCCCAGTATGAGCGAAGAGTGTGGTGTGATTAGGGTCTTGGTATCCCTTCGGTGGACTTGCATCCTGCCAAGGGGGTGGTCATACAAACTTGTAAGGATAAAGTCTTGGTTTCGACCAGACTTGAAACTTGAAAGGATCACTAAGCTGACGCATGCAATAGAAACCGGGTCTTCATCACCTGGTCTATAGTCCATTGGGGGTTGTCTCTTAAGAGACGGACGCTTTACTGATGTATTTATATAGATAATCTAGCTATAATTGAAGAAATCTCTGTCTGTGTGTGCGTATGTGTGTGTATGTGTATGCACCACGATTACTCAACAACTAGTCATTATACAAAGTTAACATTCACCAGATATATTAGTTTGGATCAGCGGTTCTTGAGAAATCTAATAACAATTAAGAATTATCTAAAGTTAGATGTAAAATATCTAAATTGTCAACACTGAAGAGAAGTAACCGAAATACTTTGAAGCCGTAGTTTCATACTACAGAAGCAAAATTATTTTATATGATAATTATGGCAGGCTTCTCCACACACCATAAACATGCATCTTTGGAACAGGCACTGCCCTTATGCTTCAAACATTGAAACAGAGATTGGTCTGAACAAATGCCTTAAAATTCCACCAAGTCTCTTGAGAAAGGGGGAACATATATTGGTCCTTTTTGGCAGCTGACTTAATCTAAAGCCTAGTTTTTAATAGGCTACGCTTCTTGGTTTTTTATGAGGGACAACAGTCACTCTCTGCTTAACTGTCCCTAAAAATAGGCAAAGGATTTGTGGAAAAAAAACAAGCACTAGAAGCTGGCACCCTTACTGATAAAACATTGAGAGGTAAGAAAGGGTTTTTATCATTCACTGTATATCTCATGCTGAATCGGCAAAATTACCTAATTAGCGAATAAAACTATGTAGTTACTTATTTTTTTGTAAAAAAGGTTTGATTTCATAAACTTTTGATTGTAAAAAAATAGTTGTTTTTATCCTTGTTTTGATTAAATAAACTTTTGATCAAATTAAAACTATGTATTAATTTTAAAAAAAAAGTAAATATGTAATTTTAAGTTTTTTGACAAAATTAAATAAATACATAGTTTTGATTTGATCAAAAGTTTATTTAATCAAAACAAGGATAAAAACAACTCATTTTTTACAACCAAAAGTTTATGAAAACAAACTAAAATCAAATTTCTTTTACAAAAAATAAGTAAATACATAGTTTTATTCACTAATAATTTCGCTGATTCGGCATAACATATACAAGAAGAGATAAGAAAGACAAAGGGGCCACTGTTTATGCATCAGGGCTGGGCACAGCTGGTAATAGGCCCAGGTCAGATGGGAATTGTAGGCCCCATTTCAAACTGTTCATTCAGTATTTTTGTAATCAGTGCTAAATGCATATGATTTATGTATGGGTATATACATGTACATTTAGTGTACATGATGTACTTACAAGTAACAGAACAGAATAAAAGAACTAGAACGATTCATAAACTCTGGAGTAGGCCCCCTTAAAATTGTAGGCCCATGCCAACTGATCCACCTCACCCCCCCTTCTACCCGGGCCTGCATCTACTTAACTAGAAGGCTCATCTGGAGTCAGAATCATTCTTGAAATTTGATCGACATTTCTATTAAAAGAAATTCTGACATCTGATTGTTTAAATTAGCTGGAAATCTGATGAACACATTCTGAGGTTTTGGGGTACATATCACAGCACCATGTCTAGCAAGCTTGTCTTACAGACCAGTTCACTAGCGTATTAAGTTTGATCTTCACCGGCTGCCCAACTAATTCTGACATTTAATTGTTTAAATTAGCTGGAAATCTGATGAACACATTCTGAAGTTTTGGGGTGCATATCACAGCATCATATCTGGCAAGCATGTCTTACATTACAACTATTCAGCCAGACTAAACTAAAATTACGGTATCTAAAAATGTCCTGTCTGTGTCTCTGTTTGCGCTAAATGAACTCGCATATCAGAGAACACAGGGACATGAAAACTTGACCATGGGTGGTAAAACTTCCCTCACGAGTGACATAGGCCTATCAGAATTTGCCCCCCCCCCATTTAATTTTATTAAATCTCTATAAAATATCATTTGCTTTCCTGTGTTGTTATATTTGAAGTTTTTGTCCCGGCAGGGAAAAATGCTGTGGACTATCATTCACTATGGATGTCTGTTTTGGCATCTGTATCATTGTGTCATTTTCTCAATTGGATAACTTTGTTATTCCTTAATATATTTCAATGTAATTTTGTATGTAGGCTTGTGGAGAGATTCTACCTGGGGGATGGTGAGTTATGGCTGATCCGATTGTTTGTTTACAGTTTACAAAGGAGAAAATTGAAATTTGGCTATAATGTTGACAAAACTCAGGGAATTGAAAACTGGTGAGTTACAGTCGATCCGATTGTTTGTTTACATCATACTATAATTCTGCAAATGTCTGTCCATACGTCATTGCAAACTTTTAAAAAACAGCTATGACCACCAAATTTTTTGTGGTTTGGGATCCCCGGGCAGGTTTTTAGAGAGTTAGTTTTTGAAAATTCCCCTCCAGAAAAGTTTTGGGTAAGGAGGCCAGTTTGTATTGGAAGTTTATGCTTTATTGATCCCTTAGTTTGTGTTCAGTAGCATCCATGCGCACCTAATAATTTACTATCTTAGTATAATTCACCAAATGTCATAGTAAGTGCCGGTGGGCGATCAGTTAGCAGTGCGGAAAATTGACTCAGCGACTCGAGTTCAAACTCTGACTGAGGCTGGCACTAATACCCTTGGGAAGGGCATGAATCTGTCTCCTCACCTCACTTCTGGAAAAATCGCATATGGTGGAGTGATTGATATGGCTTTGGGTGTATATCGCCCCTAAGTCTATTTCACATATCACAAACTTTGAAGAACTATCCGAGCCAGAGATACTTCTGATATGTGAAGCCTGGGCAAAGAAGGCTGATGCCGTAGCCAGCATAAGGGTGCTACTTTACTTTACTAAATTGAACACTATTTATATCTATTTTATTATTTTTATTGACAGCGATTTACTCCACCAGAAAATGTAAATTCATGCTAAATTGGTTCTTTAATTTGTCTCAAGCTGTGCTCATGCTTACCTTACTTACTATAATACTATAAGTGTCCATTTGTCCGTGATCGCAAAACTCAAAAACAGCAAGAGCTACGATCACCAAACTTTCTGTGGTTATTAATGGAACCACGGATTTTAGCAAGTTAGTTTTTTGAAATTCCATTTAAAAAAATTTTTTTTTTGGGGGGGGGGGTCAGTTTCCCATGTAAATTCATGCTAAATTGGTTCCTTAGTTTGTGTCAGGCACTGTTCACGCTTAAGAATTTACTATCTTACTCTAATTCAGCAAATGCCCATCCGTGCATCTGTGTTAACATAACTCAAGGATGGCTAGAGCTATGGCCAGATTAGTCACTAGTGTAGCAAATTCAGTCCTCACAAGGTGCTTAAATATGGTGGCCCCTAGTCTTAGAATAATGAGTGCATACCTTGTGGCTGAGATAGTTTGGTACTTTTCACTGGTGCCAGAACTCAGTGTTTAAGCCCAAGTATAAAACCAGGATTTCGAATGCTGGTTTTCAAGGTGTTATGATATGTGTATCCGGACACCTGAGCGGAAATGTAAGTGAACCCAGTCACCTCAGGAAATAGGTATATTGTCTAAATATTGTCAGTGTTCAAAACAGGAATTGGGGACTGGTGATTTGACACCGTGATTTGACACCACGTAGGCGTTAGAGAAACCTATAAAGCAGAAGACGACCATCCCTGGAAGCGGACAGAAATCTCAAAGAAGAGACAGACATCAG
>VCCN01003852.1:795796-810445 GCA_006491835.1 Architeuthis dux | reverse complement strand
GTTTTCAACAAAGAAGGAATCCAGAGGAATATGCGGCTAAAAAGTCCAATGAACTGAGAAATTCCAACCGGCGCTGGGATGGACGTCGACACACTCTGACCAGTGGTGTTGACCACAGCATGGTAAATTTGTTTTTAATTGTCATCTTACTCTTCATGGTTCCCTTTAAGCTGGGCGCGTGCACACACACATTTTGCAACCAGTGCACAAATGGTTACTTACCTAAAATAATGTTATCATCATCATCATCCGTTATAAGTCCACTGCTGGATAAAGGCCTTTCCCATCTCCTTCCATGACGACCTAGATTGTGCTAACCTCTACTTCATCTTATCGGCAAGCCTTTCTATCTCGACCCTCCATCTTGTGTCTGGTCTTTTCCTACTGTGTTTGTTGTCCCATGGGCACTAGTCAGTTAGTCTTTTCCCATCTCCATTTTTGCTGCTTAATTATTTGTATAATATCCTTCACTCTTCACAAATTAAGTTACCAGTAAGATTTGAACCATAAATTCATGATTTAAAAAAACAAAAACAAGCATGAATGCTGCCAGATACAAACTAAGAGATCAATTTAGGATGAACTTACATTGCAAATTGAACCCCACACTAAAAACCTATTTAGGGGGGAATTTTCAAAAGTTGGGATACATAGATAGATACATATAAATGTCAGAACACATAAATAACATAAACTAGTTAGTTAGTTTTTCAAATACCATATTTTGTATAACACAACTTTCCTTAACTAAACAGCATTTTTCTTAACTAAATACGTTACTTCGTAGAATGCAATCGTACTTGTATTATATTAAAACATGCCAATACAGTTTTATCAGCCATGAGAGATCATTATCAAATCTTAACTAAATACGTTACTTCGTAGAATGCAATCACACTTGTATTATATTAAAACATACCAATACAGTTTTATCGGCCATGAGAGATCATTATCAAATCTTAACTAAATACGTTAGTTCGTAGAATGCAATCATACTTGTATTATATTAAAATATGTCAATACAGTTTTATTAACCATGTGAGAATGACTGTGCCAAAATTATCTTGAAACAATTTCAAGTTTACATTTGCAGAAACATTTAGTACGCACATACTTTTGTCACAAGAAAAATATTTGCACAACAAAAACCTTTTGCGCCCAGTGAACATTGCTCTCTTGGACTTTACTTCTGGCCTTTACATCAACTTCATGTTACTGTAGCTGATATGGGACCAGACTCTCTCTCTGTGCCCTTAACTTGTGTTCTTTTACAGGTTCCCAACCAGCAAATCATCGCCTGACACCTCTTTTCATTTGGAAAATCTTGCAAGAAAGTATCAGACTAGTGAATTCTGCCTGAATTTCTGAGATGAAGAATTATCATTATTATACATTGTGATACTGAATCCTACTGGATCATATTGGTTAACTCTCAGTTCAAATCCCAGCAGTGCCTCACACTGATGATTTTATCCTTTAAGCTTCAGTCTTTTACATTGAGCTTTACAATCCTGAGGTGTTTTTCATATAAATAATCTTTTTTCTTCTAATCTCCATTTCCATACTGGTCGACCAACAGAGATTGTAAAGTTAGATTTACAAGGCCAGTTGAAATTTTGTCACTTGACCAGAATTGTATGTGGTTTGTACAGACTAATTTCCTTGTTAGAAACTGTCAACCAAAACTGTCACAAAAACTGTCAATATATGTTTCTTCAGTTTTCAAGTTGGTCTGACTGGATGGTTGGCTATGTATGTATGTATCATGCATACAAGCTGCACCAATGGAGCTAGAAGGCTGAAAATCTTAATATTTACTAGTTATTATGTCTATAAAAAAACGTTTTTAAAATTCCCCCCTAAATAGGTTTTTACTGGGGGGGTTTAATTTGCAACATAAGTTTAAGCTAAAATGATCCCTTAGTTAGTCTGTCCGGCAGTATTCATGCTTGTTATTTGGAGAAAAAAAATTGTATGTGGTTTGTTCAGACTAATTTCCTTGTTAGAAACCATCAACCAAAACTGTCACAAAAACTGCCAACATAGGTTTCTTCAGTTTTCAAGTTGGTCTGACTGGCTGGCTATGTATGTATGTATCACGCATACAAGCTGCATCAATGGAGCTAGAGGGTTGAAAATTTAAACATCTACTCCATATTATGTCTAGAAAAAACGGATTTTTTGGGGGGTTCAATTTGCAATGTATGTTCATCCTAAATTGATCCCTTAGTTTGTATCTGGCAGTATTCACACTTATTTTTTTGAAAATTCAGACCTCTTTAGTGATCACTGCTCAACAAATGGCGAGAGAAGTAACTTATTCATTGATCACCCCATTATCCAATTTTTTAATTGATCACCCCCAACACAGCATGCTGCCAAAAGACATTGATCACATGACGGTTTCTATTGAGTGACTAACCAGACCTGTCTTTGTTGTTTGTTTTGTTTTTTGTACACTCCAGCCTTCCTCGGTTGTATGTTATGTTCTGGAATGTTACGTCTGGTTTTTGCGTCTCTTGGTTCTTGGGATTGCCTTCTCCTGACCTCGTGACCCCCTGTTGAGCTTTGCACTTGTTCTCATCTCTTGGGACACGCCCATGGAATCCCAAAGTTCATCGCCTGCTCCTGCTTGATTAATGGTTCCCACAAGCTGTTAATGTCGATACTCGTCCTGCTGATTGAGTTATCTGGGCATAGTATGTGAGCATGTTCCTTCAACCTTCTTATTTGCAAATGTTTCTCCCTGTCTATCATCTTGACTTCATTCCGTAAAGGTCAAACAAACAACAACGATGAGGAGATTAGTCAAAACAAACCACATACACTGATTAAAATCAGCTTATTAACTATCTAAAGGCTGGGGATTCCATTAACTGAAACATAGTGATTGAAATGACAGAGATCGAAATGCTGGTCTTAAGAATTCATTGAATTTAGTGTCTGTTTCCACAGTGAGCTAGCTTTTTTTAGTTATCTTTTTTGCATTATTTCTAGGCTTTTCCGTACTGGCATCCTTCCAAGTCTTCATAGAATAATAAAACTAAGCAATAAACACAGTTTTGTAGTTTATACTTTCCCACAATTTGCTGCTAAATCCTCTACTTGGTTTCATTGTTCTCTCTTTGACTTTTTGGCTCAGACGAATGCCAAATGATTGAACAATCAAGTTAATCTCTAAGGAATCTTTGTTGTTTCTGGCCATAAAATTCTTTGTTCCTTCAGATGAATGGAACTCGAATATTTCCAACCCTAAGCAGCTATGCTGTTTTTTACCAGGTCACTTGCACACCCAACTTACTGAATAATATTCCGACTTTTTCCGTCCCACCTTTCTCACTGACTCAGGCAAAAAATCTGTTTCCTCTTGAAAATTATCCTTGGTTCTAATTTACAAGTCTGTCCAAAAAGTATCCAGCCGTTTAGAATTAACAACAAAAAAAAAACAGGTCTGATTAGTCACTCAATAGAAACTGTCATGTGATCCACGTCTTTTGGCAGCATGCCGTGTTGGGGGTGATCAATTAAAAAAATTGGAAAAAGAGGTGATCAATGAATAAGTTACTTCTCTCGCCATTTGTTGGGCAGTTATCACTAAAGATAGTCTGAATTTTCAAATAACAAGCATGAATACTGCCGGACAGACTAACTAAGGGATCAATTCAGCATGAATTTAATTTGCAAATTGAACCCCCCAGTAAAAACCTATTTAGGTGGGGAATTTTAAAAACGTTTTTTGTAGACATAATATGGAGTAAATATTTAAATTTTCAGCCTTTTAGGTCCATTGGTGCAGCTTGTATGCATGATACATACATACATACATAGCCAACCAGCCAGACCAACTTGAAAACTGAAGAAACATGTTGACAGCTTTTGTGACAGTTTTGGTTGACGGTTTCTAACAAGGAAATTAGTCTGAACAAACCACATACAATTCTGGTCAAGTGACAAAAATTGAACTGGCATTGTAAATCTAAAAGATCTGTAAATCTAGCTTGGTGTGACCTGTACTCATGATACATACATAGCCAGCCAGCCCACCTTGAAAACTGAAGAAACCTATGTTGACAGGTTTCTAATAGCCTACCCAGATGTCTTTGTTGGCAGAGGTAAATGAAAGAGCAGTTACTAAACAACTTTTTAAAAAATCAGTTCTTTAAAAATGAGAACAAAATTGTCAAATTTATCAAAAAGATTCTACATATATATTTTTTTGGTAAAGTCAAAAAAAAATAGAAACAGTTTTTTTTCGCGAGTAATTTTTTGTGCTTTTAATCTGTTAAAAGACATAACAATCTTCCTGGGATTTGAGATTTTTCAGAAAAAATGTTTCTTTAAGGTTTTAACGAAGGGTGTTCTATTTACAATGCAACTGTAAGGTAAACGGGATCGTTACTTTCTGTATGTTGTATGGAAGTAAGGCTTTGAAGTATTCGGTTGCTTTCATTAAGGCTTTTGCGCAGAAAGATCGTCGTTAAAATATCAAAGAAACCTAGTTAACAACCTTCACAAGGGAAGTAACGATGTGCTTCGAAGCTTCACTTCCATACAATGGACAGAAAGTAACAGTCCCGTTTACCATACAGTTACATAGTTAAATAGAAGCCCCCTTGTAAAACCATAAAATACATTTTTTAATGAAAACTAACAACTTCTAGAAAGGGGCTAACGGATTAAAAGCACAAAATTGTTTCTATTTTGTTTCGACTTGGTTAACGAATGTAGATCTTTACCATATTTTTTAAATATAAAGTCATTGAATGAAAAATTATTTAATTCCTGGTGTGAGAAAATCGTAATTTTTACACAAAGTACAATTCAAAAGTTGACTCAAAATTTCATTCTTATCTTTAAAATAAATACTGTGTTTCCCAGCACTGAAGAGGTACCAGCTTTGAAGACACACCCTGAATTTGTGCAGTTAAATTCAGACAGAAAATATCAAAACATTTTCTCAACAATTAAGATGGGTGTGGTTCGTAATCCTGAATTAGACCAAATGATTATAAAGCCGAAGGTTTAAAATCCTGAAAATCGAAACCCCTAAAAACGAAGGTAGACAACATGTGATGAAGAACTGTCTTCTCTTTCATATTGTATTAAATTTTTTAAAAAACACATATTTTTTTTATTTCAACATTTTTTTATCTCAGAATATACTACCTCGTTGCTTGGTTTTTGTTTATTTTCTAAAATTAGCATCCCTTCCAAGTCACATGCATTCTGAGTGAGACACACACATTTTGATACATTCTCACACTCACACGCATTATAGGAAAATTCTTTCGCATTTTATAAAAAGTGTTAGATTTATTTAAATTTATTAAATTGGTTTAGATTTTATGATAAAAAAAAATCTATTTTTATAGAACTTTAGAATACATTATTTTGAAAGATTTCATATAAAACCTTTGAAACATGTTTTAAATAGACTTCTGACAACACTTAATTTCAGTAGCTGAAATGCAATTTTAGCCAATCTTGGATACAGAAATTTCAATTTTCTTTTCAATTAGTCAATCAGTACAACACGATTCTCACTCATTTTCAACATTGAAACTTGACAGGTATGTATGGAAGTAAGGCTTTAAAGTATTCGGTTAGCCCCTTTGTGAGGCTTCTTTGATATTGTAATGACGATTTTTCTTTCATTAAGGATTTTTGCACAGAAAAATTAGTCTGGTGAGGGTTGTAGATTTAGTATTTATGATAATGAATTTAATATATAAAATCAAAATTTCAGTGAATTCACATGAATATTTTTAAAGATTATTAAAGAATTGAATCGATTTTAAAGAAATATTTTAAAAATCCTTTTTATATTAAATTCATTTTTATTTAATAATTCTTTGGTTTTATTTGTTAAAATATATTGTACATTTATGATTCATGACAAAAAATGAATCTATTGTAGATTTAGTATTTACGATAAAATGAATTTATTATAAAAATAACATTCCAGTAAATTCACATTAATATTTTTAAAGATTATCAAAGGATTTGGGATTATGATCAGCTCCGAATTAAGATATAGACTGATAAACAATGAAAAAAATAAATATGTAGCCTTGAAGAAGAAACATAATTTTAAGGCTTATATTAGGGAAAACATATTTTCAATGCTGAAGAAATGCAGTATTCCAATTTTTTCATTTCTTTACTATTTAATCCCTGTGAAAATATTCACGGATATATTTCTATGAGATGATTTTCTTAGAAAAGAAGGTACTGAACCCGTTTCAGTGGAAGAGTCCATTGTTTCAAATGGTGAGTGGGAGATATTTTTATCAGCAGAATTGTTACCTTTAACTGGAAGAGTCCATGGTTAATGGATAGAGAAACAGAAAAATAATCACTATGTTCATTATATAGGTAAATGATTTTCTTAGAAAAGAAACTACTAAACCCATTTCAGTAGAAGAGTCCATTGTTTTAAATGGTGAATGGGAGAGATTTTTATCAGCAAAATTGTTACCTTTAACTGGAAGAGTCCATTGTTACAGATAGAGAAACAGAAAAAATCACTCATTCATTATTATATAATTAGATTTTTTTTAAAAACTTTATTTTATGATCAAATAAATGTTAAATGAGTATGGTTGCAAATTGTCTCAGATGAATTGTCTAAAACGGTTATATATATATATGGTCAGCCTTGGTCCCTACCCATTACTGGGTCACAAAGTCCTGCTGACTGGATCACAGGTTCACAATAAATATAGAATAAATAAAGAGTATGTGAGAAAACTATTGGTGACAATGAAATAATTAAGATTTGAAATATCAATATATCTAATAATCTTATCATTACCTTTGTCATCAATAATTTATTTGTTAAACTATTAAAATCATAACAGTAATTATAGCCATGGATTTGTACATGCTATATGTAAGTGGGTCGTGAGGTTTCTGCATGAAATCAAACTGTGTCACAAAAAGATTGAAGAACTCTGGTCTAAAATGTCCTCTACCTAGCTGCCATATTTATTAATTAAGCCTCTAAGTGTTGTTGGTTTAGCGCGTTAGGTGCCAGATTCAGCGCATTTCTTGTTTTGGCAGTTAAAAAAATGCTAAATTAGCACGTTTGCACCTAAAACATTTTGTCAATTTCTGGCCATCTTTTGGCTATTTCTGACTACTTTTAGTGTTTTCTGGTGGCTTTTGGCCATTTTTGGCTATTTAAAAAAAATTTAGTGCATTTTGGCAATCAAACTGGCACAAAAATATTTTTTGGGTTGGTAGCACTGGCTGTCCTAAAAGCATCCTGCTCCAAAAACCTGTCAGATGACATTGTGATAACCCCTAACTCTAACCCTGTCCATCATTTGTGGTGGGAATAGGAAATGAAATGTAAACTGCCTTTGTCATGCTTTTGTTATTTGGGTGACCGGAAAAAAAAGTCATAACTTTAGGTTCTGGCTCGGAAAAGAAAAAAAAGAAGTAACTAGAGCTCTTATGCTGGCTACAGCGTCAGCCGTCCCTGATTGGGAACCACATTACTACAGGAATACCATGATTAGCGTGGGTTTTAATGTAGTACAGTTAATGTATTGCTGTACAAATTAATGTAATGACAAATTAGTATAAACTGAAAAAAAAATATTAATGTAAGTATGTTTCATGTTTACAGGCCACATCAATGGAGCTATTATCTCTAGCAAAACGTTTTTTAAAAAAAAAATATTCTTTTAAAATACCCCCTCCACCGTAATTTTTCTTTTTTTTTTTGGGGGGGGGGGTCAATTTACAATGTAAGTTGATGTTAAATTAGTCTCTTAGTTTGCGTGTGACAACATTCATGCTAGTTTTGGGAAAATTCAGACGTTTTTGTGATCACAGCCCAACAGAAGGCGAGAAGAGTAACTTATTCATTGATTAACACTTTTTCCAATTTTTTAATTGATCACCCTCAACACGACATGCTGCCAAAACCTGTACTTACCCGTTTGTGATATGTGAAATATAGGCGGGAAGCACCTGAAGTGGTGTCATTCACTTCACCCTGCAGTATTTTACCCATGGCTCTTGGGATAGATGGATTCATGCCTTTCCCCAGGACATTAATGCGAAGTGAACACAAACTGTTTCAGCCAGAGTTTGAACTCGATGACTCCATTCTCCTTGCCATTACTTGCTCGGCCACCCACACCTCCTAGGAAAAAAAATCACATTTAATTTATTTAATCCAGTGGTTCCCAACCTTTTTGAGTCATTCCCCACTTTTATCAATAGATTACTAGTATCCCCCCCTCCATTTATTAAGTTGCAACAAAGAATAATTTCAAATAATAACTTTATTTTGCATATAATCAGACAGCTTTATAATAAGAATTAGTTTAATTTTATAATTGTACAGCTGCTGTATATTTGTTACTCAAAGAAAGCCAGTGAAAATAATTAGAACACATCATTTGAAATTCCAATTTATTACAAAGAAAATAAGAATTCTGCTATCGTAACTGATATACACTTCAATGTGATCTCTGTTCTTGTTTTTTGTTACTAGTTCTTCAATTTGTGGGTCTATTAGTGAGAGAGCACATCTTAAATCATTCTCAACTTGGAGCGCTTTTTGAGCCTTCGACTTGATAGGTAGAAGTGCAGAAAACCCTATCTCTAGACTGGACTTTTTTTTGGATATTTTTACCTAATAGCCTACCCAAATTCCCCCCCTGGGGAGGAACCACTGATCTAATCTATTAGTAATATCTGTGTGTGTTTATATGCTTAGGATTAGGGGTATGTTTTTGTTTCATTACCTTGCTTTGTCTAAAGGTATTAAATAAAACATGATTTTTTCACAAACATGTATTGACATACACTTTTTATTAAATTTGACTAGTTTTTACCTTCATCCTAATTTTAATTGTTTTTATACAACTTATTAATTCAGGCCTTCGTGGCTGATTGGTAAAAGCAGCTATGCGTAAACTAGTCTCCCTCTGGCAAAGAGGGTGTGAGTTCGATTCTCACTGAAGGCTTACTCTTTATTTCCTATTACGCTGTTATTCGTTACCATAGAAACAGCGACCTGAATTAATAAGTTGTATAGAAACAACTAAAATTAGGATGAAGGTAATAAAAACTGGTATATTACAATACTTCATCCAATAATAATAAAGATTGATTTATGTAATAACATATATAAATTGTGTTGTCAATGTGTACAAGACATGTATTGTTAGTTAAAAAGTGTCTTAAAATATTATTTTATTACTTTGAACTAAATATAACTTTTATCGTTAGTAGTTACTTAAATTAAAGATTATTACATTATATTTTGTATAGTTTTGAGAAGGGTCAATAACATTCAAATAGTTCTTCGGACGATTGAACTCCTTGTTGTTGTTTGTGTTCTATAATTTTGAGAAGGGTCATTAACATTCAAATGTTTCTTCGGATGATTGAACTCCTTGTTGTTTGCGTTGTTTTATAGTTTTGAGAAGGGTCACTAACATTGAAATATTTCCTCGGATGATTGAACTCCTTCTTGTTGTTTGTGTTATTCTATAGTTTTGAGGGACAAGATACGGAAGCCCAAACCCCACAAGGCAAGGATAAAGAAACACCAGAATCCTACGTTGTAAAGGTTGCCTCCTTTGAAGTTTAAAACTTCTGTTTACCCCATCACATTCGCATAGTACACCTGAGGAAGGCTGAAGAATGGATCGTTCGAAAAGTTGTTTTAACAACACAAACAACAAGGAGTTCAATCATCCGAAGAACTATTTTCTTATTTTCCTTGGCACTTAGTATGTTGTGCCCAACTTCCATTTCCCCACTCTCGACCATACTGAAGACTTCCAAAGGAAAGAAGTGCTCAAAACGTTTGGAGATCAGCATGACTGCTGGGGATACCTTCCCAATTAGTTATGGCACCTGGTATTCCCAGATGGTCACCCATCTAGTTACTGACCAGGCTCAACATTGCTTAACTTCAGCGATAGTACAAGAATCAGTGTAATTAACGCTATTCGGCCGTAAACATTTACATAATATAGTATTTGATAGCCAGTAAGTAAGGAGAGAGATTAAAATCTTTAAATATATTTAACTGTCTCATTTCTTTTATCACACTGGTTCCGTACTACTCTGCTGTAATTTTTGGGCAAATTAAGGAGGAAACACTTTTTATGGATTTTTTTTTTATAGAATTGCAAATATTTTAGAAGTACACCAAATTTTATTGTAAACAGGTCTGGTTAGTCACTCAATAGAAACTGTCACTTGACCAACATCTTTTGGCAGCATGCTGTGTAGAGGGTGATCGATTTAAAAAAAAAAAATTAAAAAATTGGAAAATGGTGATCGATGAATAAGTTACTTCTCTCGCCTTTTGTTGGATCACTAAAAAGTCCAAATTCATGAAAAACAAGTGTGAACGCTGCCGGCCCGGACATAAAATTACATTGTAAATTGAATTTATTTGGGGGGAATTTTCAAAAACCAAAAAAAAAGTTTTTTTTCTAGACATAATAAGGAGCAAATGCGTAAATTTTCAGCCCTCTAGCTCCATTGGTGCAGCATTTTAAAAAATGAAGGCACCTATGTTGACAGTTTGGGTTTCTAGTTCTAAAAACCAAATTAAAACAGCTGCAATATGTGCCTGTTTGGTTGATTGATTTTTGTTAATTGCTGTGAAAAAGGAATGCGTTCAGCTCAAGGTTGGCATGATCTACAGAGTCAAATGGATTGCAGGTGTGCATTGAAACATCTGCCTTTCTCTCACTTTGTGATGCATTGGAACATCTGCATTTCTCTCTCTCACTTTGTGATGCATTGAAACATCTGCATTTCTCTCTCTCACCTTGTGATGCATTGGAACATCTGCATTTCTCTCTCACTTTGTGATGCATTGAAACATCTGCATTCCTCTCTCTCACTTTGTGATGCATTGAAACATCTGCATTTCTCTCTCTCACTTATTGAAACATCTGCCTTTCTCTCTCACTTTGTGATGCATTGAAACATCTGCCTTTCTCTCTCACGTATTGATACATTGAAACATCTGCCTTTCTCTCTCACTTTGTGATGCATCGAAACATCTGCCTTTCTCTCTCACTTATTGATACATTGAAACATCTACCTTCTCTATCACTTATTGGTGCATTGAAACATCTGACATTTTCTCATTTATTGGTGCATTGAAACATTTGCCTTTTTCTCTCATTTATTGGTGCATTAAAACATCTGCCTTTCTCTCTCACTCATTGATGCATTGAAACATCTACCTTTTTCTCTCACTTATTGATGAATTGAAATATCTACCCTTTTCTCTCACTTATTGATGAATTGAAATATCTACCCTTTTCTCTCACTTATTGATGAATTGAAATATCTACCCTTTTCTCTCACTTATTGATGAATTGAAATATCTACCCTTTTCTCTCACTTATTGATGAATTGAAATATCTACCCTTTTCTCTCTCACTCATTGATGCATTGAGGACATTGTTGTGTTGTTCTTCTGTTATGTGAAAGCTAAGCTTTGAAGTAACTTCTAAAAGTGAGATTATGGGAATTTGAAATCACAGATTTGGCTGAGGTCAGAAGTTCAAATGATTTTAACCTTTCAACTCATCAGAGATGTCAGTTTTTATTTACATTGTCTCACAGTTACCAACTGAGTATTAAGTTTATTTATTAAGTTTTGCTTAGTCTGGCACAAGGGCACAAGTTGATTAAAGTACCTAATGTTACTAAGCCAGTCATCCCTGATCAGGTTCAACGCCCAGCTGAATATTAAAACGATATTTAACTCTTAGATTCATAAACCAATTGCAACCGCTGTGGAACTATTCAATGAATAGGAGAAAAAAATGGAACTCTTTTGTGAATTGAATTGAAGAAAAAAAAAAAAATTCAACAAAAAGTGCAAGGGAGGTAACTTCAATCAACTTTCTTTTTTTTTTTTTACTACAATGAATTTAAGAGTTAATAATGGTTATGAAAGGATTAATATCCTGCCTTCCACCACTGATGAAAGAATAATGGATTGTAAAAAAACAGCAAGAAATGGTGACAAATATACTCAGATCAGATCAACCTACTCACAGCACAGGCGATCCTATATTTTATATACGTGGTGTTGCTCTCTTATGTATTGTTAGTAGTAATAGTCTTATAGCTATCCAACAGTTATTCAATACAGGCATCCCTTGTTACAATGCAGTTGTTGGGGTCCAAGAAAGCCAACTGCATTATAACTGATCCGCAATTTTTGATAAAGATCTACATCCGTTAACCAAGTTGAAAAAAATAGAAACAATTTTTGGTAAAGATCTACATCCATTAACCAAGTTGTAAAAAATAGAAACAATTTTTTGTCACCGATAATCTTTTGTGCTTTTAATCCGTTATACCCTAACAATCTTCCTAGAAGTTGTTAGTTTTTAGAAAAAATGTTTTTTAAGGTTTTATGAGGGGGGGTTCTATTTACAATGTAACTGTATGGTAAACAAGACCTTTACTTTCAGTATGAAAGTTGTTAACTAACTAACCCCCCACCAAAAAAGCTTAATTAAAGGACAGAAAAATCGTCATTAATATATCAAAGAAGCCTCACAAGGGAAGTAACCGAATACTTCGAAGCCTCACTTCCATACAACGGACTGAAAGTAAAGGTCCTGTTTACCGTACAGTTACATTGTAAATAGAACCCCATTCATAAAACCTTAAACATTTTTTCTAAAAACTAACAACTTCTAGTTCGGGTCTATTAAAAGCACAAAATCTTTTTTTTTTCGGCTTTGTTAACAGATATAGATCTTTACCAAATCTAGCTAATTTGGGTGCTAGATTAAAATTTGGAGGTTTACCATCCACCCACAGTATAACGCTAACTGCACGTTAACAAACAGCGTTATAACAGCCTCTTAAAACCTGTGAAAGAGACAAACTCTATCACTGGCTCTTGTTAAAATGTCTCCAGCATTTCAAGCAATTGTTTTTATTAGAAACGGACAACTAAAACTGTCAACATAGGTTTCTTCAGTATTTAATTAATTCTGCCTGGTTGGCTATTTATGTATGTATGTATGTATGTATGTATGTATGTATATATGTGTCTGAAAATTTTATCATTTACCCCTTGTAATGGCTAGAAAAAACAGTTTTTTGAAGCCCTCCCCCACCAATAAGTTTTTAGTGGGGGTTCAATTTACAGTGTAAGTTTATGCTAAATTGTTTCCTTAGTTTGTGTCCGGCAGCGTTTCCATGGCAAAAAAACAAATCTTCCCATGTACAAATTTCGGTTCTTAAATAGAAAATGAAATGTAATAATTTTTTTTAAAAGTCTCTCTTAATCTGTTTCTTTTCATTAAGATATTCTATTGCATGTATTTCTGTTATGATTACATGAAATTCTTTTCTCATTTGATTGGAGTTCTCTATGCTCATATAAAGACCAGCATTAATAGTGTAATAACTCTGCTAATTTGGCTGATACACACATAATTGCTTTACCTGCAAGGGATTTTATTGATGTTTCCATATAATTATCAACTTGAAGTATGGCCTGCAGAATTCCATTTCTAAAAATACTTCCTCTTTGTAAATTTAATATTTGAAACAATTTGCCTTGAATCTATTTCTGAAATCAATTAGCCTGATTTTATTGTAATTCTTTATCTTTTTTAAAGAGATTTTTGACGAATTAAAGTCTGTTTTTCTTCTTTTCTTTTCTCCAAGTATCCTTCATATTTTAGTCGCTTGAAGGCTTAAGTTTATATGAAATAAGCATTCTTATCAGAAATAAACTTCAGCTTTTAAAAAAAATCCAACTCTGTTAGTAAACAAGTTGGGTAGACCAGTTGAGATTGAAAATGATCAAATCAAGACATTACTTGAAAATAATCAACATTATACGACATGGCAGACTCAAAATATCCAAATCAAGTGTTGAAAATCATTTGCACCAGCTTGGTTATGTTAGTCACTTTAATGTGTGGTTTCCACATGAGTTGAGCGACAAAAATAAACTATTGGGCCATATTTCAAATGTTCTGTTTTTTTAACCATTTTGTGTGATGGGTGATAAAATGGATATTTTCAAAAGCATGAAATGCAAAAAATCTTCAGATCAGAAAAATGAACCACCACTAACTATACCAAAGGCCTGTTTTCCTCCATATAAGGTGTCTGCATATATAGTGGGATTGGAAGGGAGTCCCATACTATGAGCTCCTTCCGGAGAACCAAATGATTGATTCTAACAAGTACTGCTCTCAATTAGACCAAAAGTTTTCACTCATCCACCATATTATTGCACCTTTCATGTTGTCGGAAAGTATCCACTTTTTATCACCCATCACAATTGGCCCAAAAACAGAACATTTGAAATATGGCCCAATAGTTTATTTTTTTCGCTCAGCTCATAACTCATTGATCTGGTCTTTTAATGAAAAAAGAATTTCAATTCCCCGGAAGACTGCATGTAGAACAGTTCTTTGCTGAGAAAGATCAAATGTTCTGGGAGGATGGAATTATGAAGTTGACTGAAAGATGGTAGAAGATAGTGGAATAAAATGGTGAATATGTTCAGTAAAGTTAATGTTGAAAAAAAAATGTCTTCAATTTAATAAACCAAAATGAAAATGCTTCATCTCAAAACTTCAGACGACAGCATTGAACTACTCACATTTTAAG
>VCCN01003852.1:782413-792807 GCA_006491835.1 Architeuthis dux | reverse complement strand
ACACCTCAAAATAGAGGCCTGAACCTCAACACCTCAAAATAGAGGCCCGAACCTTTGGTTTGGGTCTGTTGAGCAGTGGAAGCCACATTGGGTTGAACTCCGCACTTGTCTGACTAATGCATTCAGTTGACATGTTACCATGAGCTGCCTCTTTGATTTTTCTCTGATTTCAACAGTTTTCTCTGTTAATAATCTGGACTTCCTCTCAAAGATGAATCCTATGTTATAACGGTTACCCCCTTAGAATTAAAAAACTTTTGTTTACCCCCATCACATTTGGATATTACACCTGAAAAAGGCTGAAGAATTGATCGCCCGAAACGTTGTGTTAACACAAACAACAAGGAGTTCAATTGTCCGAAGATTTATATGAATAATGAAAAGTTTATTATATGAATGAATGACAGCCATAGAGAAGATTGAGTCCCCTTTGCTACAATTCTAGCATAAACACTGTCTTCAATTCTTACCCTTGTTCATTACATTGCAAGGGTTGGTTGGGAGGGAGAATAGAAAGAACGAAAGTTATTGTGAATGTTGAGTCCTTTTTACTCCCATTTAAGTATAAGCATCCTCTTTCATTCTGACCCTTGCTCATTACATTGCAAATGTAGGTTGGGAGGGAGAAGAGAAAGAATGACAGTTATTGTGAATGTTGAGTGCTTTTTGCTTCCATTCAAGCATGAGCACCCTTTTCAGTTCTTACCATTGTTAATTACATTACAAGGGTGAGTGGTGTGGGAGAAGAGAAAGAATGAAAGATATGAGTAGAATGAATAATAATCAGAAAGTGTAAGGGTCGTATATACAAATTCTGCATCTCCGAAATTCAGACAGAAATTATCTAATTTATGAGTTTGCAATTTTTCATTAAATGGAAGTTATGGCCAAATCACGTTGGATACACAGATTCTCTTACGATCACCAACTTAAGCAACGTCAAGCCTGGTCAGTACCTATATGGGTGACCAAATTGGTATACCAGGTGCTGTAAGCGATCCTGTTAATCCTCTACATTACACTCAATAATGCAAGCCAAAGGCCTACCCTCCTCCTGCCCCCTTAACCCCCTGGCTGCGAGCGACAAGAAATGAATGAATCTGTTGCAATTATACAGGAGTGGTGTGTGGGAGAAGATAAGATTTCCCCTTTTGTCGAGGAAGACAAATTTTCCTCTGATTTATTCCAACAATCAAAAGAATAAAAATAAAATAAACGTGTAGGTTCAAGAGGAAATTCAACAAGGCATTGATAACAATTTACAACTGAGTTTTATTCAGTTAAATTAACAACAAAATAGATTTTGTTCAAAGTGAGGAAAAGGGAATGCGTAAGTTGGAATTAAAGTTCAATGCGAGTGGAAAAATGTAATGGTAGTGAGTAGGGAGTGAATTTATGAAGAAAAACAGTTCACACGTGTGTGAGTGTGTGTGTGTGTGTACGCTATGTATCACCAGGTGTGAGTAGCAGTTTGCATTTGTGTGTGTCTATAACAAAACGTAGAGACAGTTCAATGTATGCATGCATAAGTGATAAGAGACAGTAGTGGTCTTCTTGCATTGGTGCTGATGATGAGAGTTGAAATTGAAATGCTGTCTCCCTGTTCTCTTTGAAGTTGAATGTGTAATTTTGAATCTCCCACTGCCAGTTACATTGTGAGGGTTAGTTTTATAAGAAAGGAATCGTCTCCTGGCAAGGGTTTAGGAAGTCGGGCTCTGATTGGTTGAATATTATTTTAATGTAGATATTTGAGGTTTTCCAATAGTTAATACATTTTGGAGGGAAAATTTGTATACGAAAAATGGCACAAAATCCTAGGAGCCTGTTTTTGCACAGAATTGTTCACTTAGGTTTAAGTGGTCCTATAAATCTTATAATAATTGCTTAACCTCTCTGTCACAAAGTTTCTCCCTGAAAATTACATTTTACCCTGAAAAAATGATTGTAGGCTTTAGATATTTCACTCTAGATGGTTATAGATTATAATTTCCAAAGAGTTCAGTGACTTTGGTAGCAAAAAAACTCATTTTTAAGACTGAACAATAAGTAGTGTTTATAATTTTGAAGTACAAAAGGCTAAAACGTCTATCGTTATTGTAAGTTTTTTGTTTACATTTTGTCAATTTCTTTTTGTTTTTTCTGAAATTTATCAAGCCGACAGCCTGAAACCAGCAGTCATCAAGTGTTTTACATGACCTGCTTTTTCACCAGGGGGGGAGCAGTACAAATACTATCTAACCGACGGCTATAGCTATCCTGCCCTGGAGGGGGTGGGGACTTCCACAGGAACTAGCTGAAAACCCACCCTATTGCTAGTGAATTTAATGGAAAATTCAATTTGCAACATTTTTTTTATTTTTTAATCTTTTATTTTTTTTAATTTTCCAGGATTCTTCCTTAGAAGCGAACCAGGAAAGGATGAACTTTCAGAAAACTCGAATTTCCGAAGTCAATCAACAACTGAAAACCTTGATTGAAAGTTCCGAAAGGGTAAAGATTGACTTTTCTCTTTTTTTGCTTTGCATGTAAACATCATTGGATTTAATCAAGACAACAATAATTACAGATATGTTTTTATTTATTTGTTTTCTGTCACGCTGAAGGAAACCGATATACAGGAATACCTTGAATACTCCGGTTTTGATTACTGCGGTTCTAATGTAGTACGGCTGTACAAATTAATGTAACTAAATATAAGCTGAAAAAAAACACATTAAATTATAATTAGACCTTGAACAGTGCGGTTTTGATTAGTGCAGGTTTTGATGTAGTACGGTTATGGTATTGCTGTACAAATTAATGCAACTAGGTATAAGCTGAAAACAAAACAGAAAAGAAAAATCAATTTTTTGGCAATCAACATAACAAGGCATGCATTTAGTCATGTTTTGTGGTTCTGATTGCTAAATTTCTTGAAAATGTTTTTTTTAATAGAATTAAATTGTTAAATGGAAAAAAGTAAGTTTTTTGTTTCTATCCTTCTAAAATCTTGTTCAGAATTGACCAAGGAGAGTAAAAAAGTGAACTCACATTGCCATATGGAAGAGTTGCCAAACTAGTATAGTAATTTTGATCCCCCCAGCTCAAAATCTATAATGGCCCTTGCAATCTTAAGCAATAAAAACTTAGGAGCAATACTTTTTTTATGTATAAATTATTATTGATAATGACTGCTCAAAATCCATAATGGCCCCTGCAATCTTAACTGCAGGGGCCATTATGGATTTTGAGCAGAGGAGGATCAAAATTATCTAGTCTGGCAACTCTTCCATATAGCAATGTGAGTTCACTTTTTCAATCTCCTTGATCAATTCTGAACAAGATTTTAGAAGGATAGAAACAAAATAAAACTGCTTTTTTTCATTTAACAATTTAATTCTATTAAAAAAAAACATTTTCCAGAAATTTAGCATTCAGAACCACAAAACATGACTAAAGACATCCCTTGTTATGTTCAAAACATTTGGTTCTTGTTGCGTAATGTTCCTGTTTTTAACTTTCAAACCCAATTAGAAGCAAAATAGCTGTCTGTTCAAATATTTATGATAAATTCTGTCTGAGAATTGAGAGGAGTCATTGTTATTATTTTATAATTTCTTCAGACTAGTATTGTTTTCTTTATATTTTTATCACAATATTTCGGGTAATGTGTTCTTTGACCTGCTTCTTGTGTTGATTTGAAAAACATTCTCGGATCTCCTGAGATGAGATAGTGTCATTATTCAACAAGTTAAATGAGTATTTTCATCCTTGTTAGAAACCATCAACCAAAACTGTCACCAAAACTGAACAAAACTGTGAACATAGGTTTCTTCAGTTTTTTACTGGGTCTGGCTGGATCATGGCTATCTATGCAAGTGTTGCGCATACAGGCCCTACCTATGGAGATTGTTGTTTTCATCATGTTTTTGCTGATACATTCACCAGCTTTCCCTGTATTGTCTGAAATTCTGAGATATGTCATTGTTATCACCCAACCAGTAATTCAGACTAATATCCTCATTTTTAGAAACCGTCATGCCCAAACTGTCAAAATAGGTTTCTTCAGTTTTCAAGTTGGTCTGGCTGATTGCCTGGCTATGTATCACATGTACAGGCCGCACCAATGCAGTTAGAGGGCTGAAATTTTCAACTTTTACTCCATATGTCTAGAAAAAATGTTTTCTTTTTGTATTTTGAAAATTCCCCTCCTAAATAGATTTTTAGTTGGGGGTTCAATTTGCAATATAAGTTTATGCCAAATTGAACACTTAGTTTGTGTCCAGGAGGATTCATATTTGTTTTTTTGAAAATTCAGACTTTTTAAAAGTTATCACTAACCAACAAATATTGATTACACCCATTTCCAATTTTTACTTGATCACCCCAACTCATGCTGCCAAAAAACGTTAGTCATGTGACGGTTTCTATTGAGTGACTAACCAGACCTATTTTTATCATGTTTTCTTTATCCTTTTGTGTAATTTATCCTTACGTAAATAATCCTCGTATTTTTGATGGGTACTATGCTAATATTTGTAATTTCCTTTGCTTATTTGGCCATATAAGGGGCCCAGCGTGAACATTTTGCTTATTGCTGACTCACTCACCATTTGGACAGTATCTGCTGTGAGCACCATTTGAAGTATGGTTACAATTATATGTCATTTAGTATATGCAAACCCCTAGTGTTGGGTGCAATCAGTTACAGCATTGTGACCATTAAGAATATTGAGACCATTCTGAGCGTGATGAACAGTATCAAGTCATATCAAGACCCCCCCCCCTCGCCATCCCAAAAACCGCAGAGGATGTGATGACGAGATTGCGTCACTTTCTAAGAGCCAGAAATGCTTCTTTGAAAAGAAGTGATTAACTTATATTTCGGCGAATAAGGCGACCTTAGATAAGATGAGACCCCAATTTCAGTCTGAATCTCAGTGTTTAGTCATTGTTTTGGCCTATAAGATGACCCCATTTTTTGGGATACTTCAAGTGTCGTCTTATCTGCCGGAAATATACATATTTCATTTATAAATTGTTGCATTTACCTCAATGTAAATTTATAGCAATAAAATGAACTGTTATCTCAAAGCTTGAAAACATTAAGATCTTTATAATTCATTATATTACTCAGACTTTTATTGATTCTTTCAATTTTCTATATTTGTTTACATTTTGTAGCAATGTTAAGTTTTGCCATGCAATAAGGCAAACTTCAGTCTGAATTTCATGGTTTTAGCTCACTGTTTAGTCACTGTTTTTGTATCTGGCCTATAGGGTGACCCCATTTTGGTGTTGTCTTGTCTGCCGAAATATATATATATTAAGTGTTGGGTACCAAAAGTGACTCCTCATTGCTTTTTCTAGTCTTTTCTTGCTTTGTTTATCATTAGACTTTCAGACAGGAAAAAAAAAAGATGGGTTTGACGTTTAGTTGAGACGAGGTCAACTGTCATAAGTTTGATGAATGTGTTTATAAAATAAGTTTTTTGGCAAATGTGGACTGATCATTGTCAACACGTGAAGCTGTAGTTTGCATCAAAGTGTCTTATGTTACGTCTTTTTCTTTTTAGGGCTTTCCCTTGCACATGAACCTTGCCATCGGTAATACTGGTCATCCTTTGATGTTGGAGGATAATTGTGTGAAAATGTTGAAGGAACAGAACAGACAACTTACAGACGTGAGTTCTTTATGACGGTGGTCCCCAACAGGGCCGCACTGAAACTATATGATTTGGCGATATTTCTTTGTAAAATAAAAACTAATTCATTTCCTTGGATCATAATATTATATTCATTGGATAAACCCTTTTAGAAACGAAATTGAGTGTATTAGTCACTTATAAGTGACTTATAGGCGACTTATCACCTATATTGCGGTCGTGATTAACATCCTGCTGTCTGGAAGAACGGTTGGAGACCCCTGATTTATTAGTTATATTGACAGAAGATTTCATTCTGTGTTAAGAAATTTGTCTCATAAAGCTTTAAGATATGTCTTTTTCTCTCACTCTCTCAGTCACCTTCTCTTACAGATAGATTTTATGATGTAAATAATTGAAGCTATAAACATTTAAAACTGCACAGGGGTCAGAATGAAAGAGGATGCTTATACTTAAATGGGAGTAAAAAGGACTCAACATTCATAATAACTTTCATTCTTTCTATTCTCCCTCCCAACCGACCCTTGCAATGTAATGAACAAGGGTAAGAATTGAAGACAGTGTTTATGCTAGAATTGTAGCAAAGGGGACTGCAGATAGGGATGAAGATAGCTATATATCAGTGGTCTTCAGGGTAACCCATTTCAATAATTAGATTTTCTAGAGAACTCCTTCAAAAAACAACTTTCCCTTCTACATATATATTTTTTACTTATGGTGTACAATAGGATATGGGCTATCTGACATTATGATGATGGGAAAAGACAATGTGGAGACTCAAAATAATTTGCAATCATTATTTGTTACCTAACATGTTTCAGCCACAAATCTGTCCGTTATCAAAGGTGTCTGGAGGAACAGTGCGATCCTTCTACGTGGTCACTCGGTTTTGAATGAGCGAGCAGGCCTTATCAGAACTGGTTGGGGAAAGGGGGATAAGGCCTGCTCGCTCATTCAAAACAACGTGACCACGTGGAAGGACCGCTGCACCATTTCTCCAGATATCTTGATAATGGCCAGATTTTTTGCTGAAACATGTTAGGTAATAAATAATTATTGCAAATTATTTTGGGTCTCCACATTGTCTTTTCCTATCATCATATTTACTTATGCATGTAACTATTGGATTTTGGCCTTGTTTATGGAATTATCTGAATGTCTATGAACCCAAATAGAAAATACACACTTGAATGGAAAAGTAAAAACAAAGCTTACTGAGGAAAAATAGACATATGAATGACTACTGACTGACCAGCGTCCGTGTCACGTAAATAACCAAGATGTTTTTAATTTAAAAGGCAAAATGTTGTTATTTTTTCTTATATAAAAAGTACTGTTCATGTTAAAGAAATAAAATAAAAGATATGTAAAAGCCCCGAAGGAATAGGTTTATGTAATTAAGAATTATTAAGTATATTGCGAAAATGTGACTTTGTTTTGTGGAACCCCTGGAAAGGTCGCACAGAACCCTGGGGTTCCACGGAACACAGTTTGAAAATGTTTATATTTTATTTTTTGACAAGATGACAACTCAGACTAATTTCTCTTGCAGGAAATCTCTACAAAATGTGAGAAAATCACCCGACTGGAACAAGAGAAGACGGCACTCATCCGTGAATTATTTGAAAGTCGATCTCAAAACAAACCTTCCCTTGATGACACAACATTTATGTGATAATCTTTCCATAATTTGAGCTGTTTTTAGTGTTTAAACTGTGACTTGGTGGCTTCTGCTTTCTGGCCACAAAATTATGTCACTACCAAATTGTCTTCAATTGTTTGCATTGATTCAAAAACAAAATTTTTGAGATTCGCTCTATTTCAATAGTTCTTATTGCTAGTGAAGTACATTGATATTTTTTTATCCAAGCTTTGTGCGCTTTGATATACAAGGGGCTATCAGAAAGTTCCCGGACTAGGCCAAAACAATAATATGCTAAAACATGCTCTGCAGTACCATTAGTAATACTAGAAACTTTGGTGGCCATAGCTCTAGCCGTCCTTGAGTTATGCAGTGACAGACAGATGGCCAAAAAAGACATTTGGTGTATTATAGTAATCTTGAACTGATACTCGACCGGCCTTAAAACGCACGTGCCACTCAAAAACCAGTGTTCGACCTAAAGAATGTTCGCCAAAAGCCTGACAAAGCATTTTGAGGGTCTTTGCCAAACTTCTCGCAAATTTTGATGCCGGTTGCAGAGCACACGAATAGATAGTACAGAGCCTATTGACAGACTGATTCAGTGGGCTGGGTAACAATTGTTGTATAGCCCTCTTGGTCCGCAGGAGGATAATCCTGAACTTGGAGAAAAAGGAAGACCTGAAACTTGGTTTATAAAAATATAAGGATATATTTTTATTTCATAAGATACATTGTGCTGTGGTGAAGAATGAAGAGTGGTACAGAGATAATGAGAGCCGACAGACTGTTCCCAACAGGGGAACTGGCCCGTGCTCCCAAGCCCAGCTGCTCTCTGCCTCCCTGAGGGTGTCCTGTGTCTTTCTGCTTTTTCCGAGGGCCTCTGTGTCGCTTTTATCTGGTTCAAATGCCCATGCTGATTTTCCAGCCCGCCATTTGCAGTCAGGGTCAATATCATGTTCATAACTTTTCAACACCCGGTCTGTCTTCCGGTTCCTGAGTGTCAGCTGCCCGCACATTTCCGTTGAACCATATAATCACAGCACTTAGAGTCCGGGAACTTTCTGATACCACCTTGTATAAAAACTGGCAATCCATTATAAAGTACCTGGAAAATACTTTTCTTTTATACATGACACATTTTTATGGAAGAATAATTATTTAACTAGCTGGACCTGTGGAAATTCCATGGGTGTGGACAATTAAGATTATCCGTTATCCCATGCCTCTGCTCTTCTCTCAGTCTATGCCTGTATCTTCTAATTCTCTCCCTTATCCTTTCCAATCTTTGTTGTTGGTCCATGATTCTATCTAAATGTTACACAAACATGGATTAGTTTCATATGCGAAAACTTTCCTACCCAGTCAGTAAACTACATAACATTCTTTGCTTCCCTCTCCCTTCCTACCCTCTTATTAAACTACCTAACTTTTGCCACTCCCCACCCCAGGCACTACCTAACTTTCTTTTCTCTCCTCTTCCTACCCTATTATTAAACTACCTAACCTTCCTTTCTCCCACTCTCTCTTCTTGCCCCTTCAGTAAAATACCTAACTTTTCCCCCCGCTTTCTTTCTAAATAAAATAAGGAGTGTTTTAAATAAATTAAGTAATATTTTAATTTATATAATTTATAGTAATAAAATAATATTTTTAATAACATAAGAAATATTTTTATTTATTTAATTCATAGTAAAAAAAATAAGTAATGCATTTTCATTAACAGATTACTCTGGTTTCGTAAACAAAATCTCAACACATATTATTTTACAAACTTGTGATTCCATAACATAGAAACAAACAAAGAGAATCCGTTTCACAAGTCTTATTCAAATTTCTGCTTTCCAAATTCTCTCTTGTGATTGGTTAATCTTTTGTGAATTGACTAATGAAAACGTCACGACATAATCATGACGAGTATTAATAATTCTTCAGCCTTCTTGCATTTTCTAAAGTTCTGAGAAAACATATTTTCATTATTCCATAAATTTTTCAACCTCTTGACTTCAATCTTTGTTGTTTTTAACATGTTTTGACTGATATGTTCAAATGTATGTTGTATCGAGTGGTTTGTAATAGTTACTTTGGGATATCACATTTTAACAGAGTCACAGGACTGACTGTTAAGGTTTTGTGTTAACTCTTAAATTCATATTAAAAAAATCAAAATCTTAAATCATGGAGAATAACTTATTCAATCCACAGAAGAGTTCCATTTTTTAAGAATTCTATTCATTGAAGAGTTCTAGTGTGTTTAGGAGTGATTTGAAGTTGTCCATGTAAGAATTAATATAAGAAAAAAGTGCTAAGTGATTTCTAAAGACCATAGCTGAACACGCTGAAGAATATATCTGCTGAAATGTTGTGTTAAAAACAAATATGTGAAGACTATAGACAGAAAAATAGATGGAACTAGAAAGCACTCAGAGAGCGGATACCTCTGCCGGCAACGGCATTGTCCTTAAAAACTTGATAACAAAGGAGACTTGGAAAATATGTATAAAAGAATAACAAATTTATATTGAGTTGTATCCCCTAAATTTAAAGCCAATTTTTTAAAACTGACCTATTTTTTTTCATGACGGTCTGCTGCAGAATAATAAAAATATCTCTCAATCAAAAACAAATCCTGGATCCGCCCCAAAATGTAATCAATTCTTCCTTCAACCAAATTTCATTGAAATTCATTGGGAACTTTTGGATACATTGTGTGGGCAGGCAGACAGGCAGACAGAAGTGAATACATGCACCTCTTCCAATATCATTGGCAGTGGTAAATAAAGAAAACTAGTTAGTCTTGTGGTGTCATATATATTTTACTTTAAAAACTTCCACTAGGTCTCTTAAGTATGCATGACATTTGGTTGGGCAAATCAAATTTTTAGTATTATATAGAAATAGATGGAAATAAGATCATAATTATCGCTGAACCCCCAAATTTTTTTGCAAAAGGGGAAACCATATCTGAATTTTGCACACATCTACAGCCTATTTGGGGCCTGCTGGAACCGTTTTAGGCACTGGGTAAAGTCAAAAGTTTATTAAACAGTGGTTCAACAGAAAATCGACAATTGTAAAATAATATAATAGATACTTCATCTCAGAAC
>VCCN01003852.1:772131-782180 GCA_006491835.1 Architeuthis dux | reverse complement strand
GACTAACCAGACCTGTATATATTTAAGCTATTTAAACAAATGATAATAAGAGTGTAAGCTAACAGATGAAATTCTCTAGGGAGTTTGAACAAAGAAGAAAAGATTTCCGTTCTGGCTAACACCCAGATTCTAAAAATGGAAATTAATTGCTACCAGGAATTCTCTGCTACTTTTCTGCTGAATTCTCAGGTGGACTCAATTAAGCTGCAACCCACAACAAGCCACACCCACCAGGTCACGCCCACCAAGCAACACCCACCAACATAGGATCAAAATATTAATGTAGCTGTTCAATTGTTTCATTTTAGGAAAACAAAATTCTGATACAGGAAAAAATAAATTTATGCTAATTTTAATTAACTCTTAAATTCATGGACCACTAGTAACTGTTTGTATTGATAGTAAAACTCTTCTGGGAATTGAATAAAGAAAATTCACATAATGGTCAAAGGGGGATAATTTTAATCAGGAGTTATTTCTCTTAAAAAATTTTATGAATTTAAGATTTAAAACAATGTGTTTTATTTGATATTATTAATTTATGACTAGTTTACCCTTGACGGCTATATTTAATTAATTTTGCAATTAGGTAAAAGCTTAGAATATAAAGAGAAGGTGTGAAGCTAAATTAATTGAGAAATTGTCTCAATTCAAATACTGTGTTCAAGCATTCAATTACTTACAAATAATGAAATAGTCTTCTAAGGGAAGTAACTCTTGTACAAAAATATGAAAGTTATTTCCCTTGATGATACAGACAAAAAATATAGACATACACTTGGTGTATTTTATAAGTAGACTAGTTTTACTCATATCTTATTGTTGCCTTGTTATCACAACACTCTGGGTTGATAGTCTGTCTTTCATGGATATTGCCTTTGCCAATTTGGCCACAAAAACTTTGATGGTTGAGGGACAAATCGGTAGTATTTCTGCCACCCTTTCCTCTTATTTTCTACTCCATCTTTGTTTTTACTACCCAGTAATACAGCTTGAGTACCCCTTATCCGAAACTAATAAAAACTGAAATGTTAAAAAATGCAAAACGTTTTAAAAACCAACATGACGTCACAAGTGGAAAATTCCACACTTGACTTATGACGAGAGATGAGGACGATATCCAAGTCATTTAACTCATTCAGACTGTAGTAAAAGCTTGGTTGTCTTTGTGTGACACTTTAGAAATGTAAATCTATATTTACATCAGAAACAGTGAAAGACGAAACAAGTCCCAATCAAAACAAATTATTGTCACCACCAGACCTACATGCACTAATCACTGTATCTTTTGCCTATTCTCTCATCTGTACAAAGATATTGTTGAAAATATTTTTTAACAAAAGGCTGCAGATAACCCTATGAGTAACAGTGATAAGAAAAAGAAAACAGCATTTATGTTTATCTATAGCACAGAAAGTCAAACTAGTGGAGAAACTGGACAGAAACACTTCTGGTCCCAGGCATTTCGAATAAGGGGTACTTAACCTGTAGTAGTCTTATGTTTTGTTTTTTTTTAGATTTTTAGATGAAGCATTTTCACTATAATATATATATATAATAAAATATTATTACTAGTTTTACTCAATCTTATTATTGTTGCTCTTTATCACAACACTCTGGCTAAATACACTCTTCATTATAACTATTACTATAGTGTTGCCTGTCATATGATGCTGTTTTAATGTTGGGAATATACTTTTGCTATTATGGATAATATACAGTTTTGTCATATTTAGTCATCCATACTTCAGCTGTCCCATGGTACACTCGTAGATTTTCAGGCTTTCACGCAATACCCACCTGATCTTTGAACCGAGTTGACAGGTAACAAGTGCCCGGTGTAAACAAATGTATTTTTCACTATATTTTAAGTAAAAACTAAGTAATATTTTTTCAAAATCTTGTTATGTAATCATTAAATTAACTAATTTTCATTGAATCCTATATTTCTATAATGGCTACTTTATTTTTGGAAGATTTTTAATTACAGTGTTTAAATCTTTCTGTTGGCAGACATCAATCTTGGCATAATCGGACTAATTTTGGAAGACAAAAGTTGACATTAAAAACAGTCTTTAAGTATGCAAACTTAATTTTTCTTCTTTTACGACTAACTTTATACTATCTCCTTGCAATTAAAACCAAAATTAAAACTTTAAAAAAGATTTTTAAATTATTGAAATACATTTTTCAATTTTCATAAAAATGTCCATTATCATTGGTACAATTTGTAATGTTTTTAGTACCTACCTAGTTCAGATGAGCAACATTATACTATTTTCTGCAATTTGGGGTTACATATGAAGGGTGTATCTGTTTTGTTTATCTGCCTCCCCACGGGGGCAAATTTGACACAAGGTTGGTTTAGTGTCGGGACCCGCACGTGTATGTGCAGGCAGTTCTAAGCATCTCCCTAGTCCACGTGACTAATGTCATGATGACAGCGCAGACTCGACAGAGTCACAGGATGAATCCTGGGCATGGTGAACTTTGATCTCAGGACAAATCCTGAGCTCGCTGGACTAGGGTCACAGACGAATCCCGAGCAATGTTTTTCAGAACTTTCTGGCAACAGCACAAATCTGAAGGGTGTATCTGTTCTACAAACTTAGATATTAAAAAAAAATAGTGTGAGAGTGTTCTGTGCATCTATATATATATATATAGATTTTATTACTAGTTTTCATTCATCTTATTATTATTGTTGCTTTTTAACACAACTCTCTGGGTCGATTCACTCTTCATTATTACTATTATACAAGCTGAAGTACAAGTCCGCACTGGGTTTGATATTAAGGAATAAAAAAATTTTAAAAAATCTTTCAGACTTGTAAAATGTATAACATTGTCACAACTTTTTATTTTAAAACCTTCCCCTAGGTCCATTGAGTATGTATACCTAATTTAGTTGGGCTGTGCCCATGTTTAGGTGGTTTCTATAGCGTGACAGACAAACAAACATGCAGATGGACACCATCGAATTATGTATATAGATTTTATTACTAGTTTTCCTCGATCTTTTTATTGATGCTTTTTATCACAACACCCTGAATCAATACACTCTTAGACCGCTGGAGAAAACAGCTGAAGATCGAATAAAGTTGGATCAAAAATAATAATAGTGAAACTGCTTCATCTATAAATTTAAAAAGAAATTAGTTTCATTTATTGTTACAACTCTGTAGTTAAGATAGGTTTTAGCCCATTAAATGTAGTGAGCCAATTAAGATTTAAAATTTTTTTTAGCCAATTAAATATAGTGATCCAATTAAATGTAATAAGATTTTAAAACATTTGAACCAATTAAATGTATTGAGCCAATTAAATGTAATAAGATTTTAAAAAATTTTAGCCAATTAAATATAGTGATCCAATTAAATGTAATAAGATTTTAAAACATTTGAACCAATTACATGTATTGAGCCAATTAAATGTAATAAGATTTTAAAAATTTTTAGCCAATTAAATGTAAGATTTTTTAAAGTTTTAACCAATTAAATGTAAGCCAATGAAATGTAATAAGATTTTAAAATTTAAAAAAATGTTTTAGCCAATTAAATGTAAAAAGATTTTTTTAAATTTTAGCCAATTAAAAAGATTAATTTGATCAAAAGTTTATTTAATCAAAACAAGGATAAAAACAACTATTTTTTTACAGTCAAAAGTTTATCTAATCAAAAAATAAGTAAATACATAGTTTTATTTGCTAATTAAAAAAAAAAAAAATCTGTCACACTTATAGTATCAGTAGCAGCCATCATCCCCTCTCCCTACCCTTTTATTAAACTACCTAGCATTCTTTTCTCCCCTCTCTCTTCATATCCTCTCATTAAACTACCTAACTTTCTTTTCTTCCCTCCCTACTGTGTTTATCACATATAGTATCAATAGCAGCCATCTGCCAAGCCTGTTGTACACTGATGGCTGCTACTGATACTTTAATTCATACACATCTGCTGATTTCAAAAAATTTATTTTTTAACAATTTTATTTTTTTTTCCTGCTGACAAGTGTCCAACATCTTGGAACACAATAAAAAAATTTTTTTGTTTTAAATTGAGGTAGAATCCTAGTTTATGTGCATAAAATAGAGATAACTCCTGTTAGCCTTAAAATGAACTACGGCTTACAGGATTATCTCCATGTAATTTGGTGATATATACTTTTTCAACAACAACAGTAAAAAACAACTTTATTTTCATACAAACCTTTAACATTTCACACACTTGTCCACGCTATGTTAAAAACAGGGCACAAATAAAATAAATAAAAACAACTTTATTTCCATACAAACCTTTAACACACTCGCTCACTTGATAGTAAAAACGGCGCACAAATATAACAATTTAATTTATTGAAAGCAATAATATAATTTATGTATTTACTTCTGTTTTTCTTTCATGGAGGAGATATTACTAAGCCTTAGTTCATTTTATGGCTAACAGGAGTTATCTCCATTTTACTCACGGAAACTAGGATTCTACCGAATAATTGTTTTATATATTTCAATGGATTTTTAAACTGTAAGAATTCTATATTTTTTATTTTGCATCCTTTGAATGTTTATTTACTTTTTGTGCTGAAAAACTCTCTCACCCATTCCCTTCTTTGTCAACTATCATTATTTCTGAATATTAGGCGCTTAGAACCAAAAGGTACATTCTGTAAATAATTTTTTAAAATGGAGAAGACGTGTCCAAAGTTTCTTAACTTAATTTTCAAAATGCCATAATTTTGAAACTATTGCACATATTCTATTAATTTCTTTGTTATGTAGCTAAAAGCATCTACTTTAAGATACAAAACACTTCCATCAGAAAAACATGGCATTTTGAAGCAAAAAACTTCAAAGGTATTTAACTATAACCGCATGAATGGGAATTATGAGCACATTGGGAACACCACCAATCCATCTGACTTGTTCCCCAGATAGAACAGGTTTTGAAAATTATAGTAGTACCGGGATCTACCATAAGATCGCCCAGGGCGGTAAAATGGAAAAACAGCCAAATTTGTTGGAAAAAAATGGACCAATTAATAGACCAGAGCCATTATTCAAAGGCCATCACTAACTGCTAAATTGAGCATAATAAAACAATAAAAGTTACAACTCACATGTTTTTATTCACTTCACTATCAATCGGCAACTCGTATTAATCGTATTTGGATGGTGGTTTCTTTCTAAGTTGCTATGAGAGTCGAACATATATACATACTAAATACAGTCTATATATTATATAGACTGTATTTATTACCTGCAAACACAAAAAAAAAATTATTTTTGTAATAAATAATATAGTTTGTTTTCAAATTCATTCGACAATAATGAAGAAGTATCAAGCGAATTAATTTCTTTGTAGCAACTTTTTGTTTATACAATGAATTGGCAGATATTTCAGACTTTATGTCCTAATTATTATATACGTATTCAAGGCGTCCAATTTTTTTACACTAAATAGCATTAAAACATAGATGCTTTCAAATTTTCATCTCCAAAAAATTGACCCCCAAATAAACGCCCACCTAAAATAACCGGCTATGGGCGATGGCGATCTATTTGGTGGTAGATGCTGGTACTAGTTTACCCCTTGCTGTCAAAAAAAATGACAGCACTAATTAAGTAATTTTGCAATTGCATTGTACTTATAAAATATCAAAAACATGTTGCTCAGCATTTTCTTGTTGATGTTCAATATTTCTTGAATATTAAACTAATCTAAATGTAAAATTAAGTAAAGATACAATTTATCAAGTTTAATGTAACATAAAGTTCCATTTCTACAAAGTAACATCACCAGACGTCACTGATGACGTAAGCGTGACAGACGACAAATGCACATTGCTAATTATTATATGTGTGGATGTGAATACTTAACTCAATTTCCCCATATATGGTGGATTGTACTTTGTGGTTCTTACACCTCATATAATGATACTGATATAATTTTGGTTAGCATAATTAAAAATCTGTCAACCCACAAGCAGAAGATTCTGGTAACTCCCACATCCAGACTCTTCCCAGATGTAAATTCCAGTAGTGATCACCCGAAGGAAATTAATTATTTTTATTTTTACCTGTACTTCATGAAAATTTCAATTGGTTTCTGTTTCAAGGTATTTTGCGGGTAAGATGATGTGGTTAACGATTGGATTAGAAATGTTTACGGGGGCGAATCCAGGAGTTTGAGCAGAAGAGGGGGGGCCAAATTTGTAAAGAATAAGATGGAAGATATCTTAAGATGAAAAACAAAATAATACATCTTTGTTTTTAAGGTTAATTTAAGCTTACCTGGGATTATTTGGGTTTTTTTATTCATAAAATTTCTTTAACTAGATATTTAAAAAAAAATTTTTTATTGTGCTTTGCCTGAGGGGAGGGGGGCATTGTAGGGATGCCAATTTAAATATTTTGTTTCAATTCTTCAAATGTGGAAATCATTCCCAAATTAAATCGGAAACATTTGACTCCCAAATTAAAAAAAAATTGAAATTGAAATTGGCAACACTGGACTTGCAAGTTCAAAAAATAAAAATAAATAAATATCTAAATTATTTTAGATGTGGAAATCAATCCCAAATTCAGAAAATTAAAAAGAAAATCCTCTAAATCCGAAACACTTGAATCCCAAATTAAAAGAAATTTGAAATTGGCAACACTGGACTCGCAAATTCGAAAAGTAAAAATAAATAAATAACTAAATTGGCAACCCTCCCTCCCAAACATTGTGAATTGAATTAAAGAAAAAGAAAAAAAATACCAAAAAGTGCTTCAATCATAATCAGAAGTTACTCCCCTTGTTTTAACATTCAAATTCCCTAATATGAATTTAAGAGTTGTCTTAATAGTGAAAATAATCAGTTTCCCACAAGGCATGCTATAAATAACTGTATTTTTCTCTCTTTCTCTGTTTTTTAATTGTGAACTGCTTGTTGGATGTTGTTGCTATAGTCTTATGTTAGGCAAGCTTCCATGTTCCAATCAAGTGGTATGCTTTGAAACATATCGATTCTGATATAAAAATAGCTGTTCTTGGATAAATTTTGAAGTTTTCTCCAGTGCTTCGGGAACAGTGGTTCTCAAGAGTCCCAGGTCACACCTCCCCTTGAGATCCCAGGTTTCCTCAATTTCTCCCCCCATTTTGAATTGTCATTATATTGTAATTATTTTCAGCATTATACTTTTCATTATAACTTCCTCCCCTGATTAAAATACCTCCCTAATTCTTCCCCTAGCTATATATACTAGAAGATATACTATACCCTAACACAGTGGCTCTCAGAGTCCCAGGGTCACATTCCTCCCAGGTTTCTTCAATACCTCCCCCATTTTGAATTGTCATTTGGTAAATCTTTCAGCATTATATTTTCTATTATACATTGCTTCCCTGGCTAAAATTCCTCCCCTTAGGAAATCCCTACCCTGGGAGCCAAGTACCTCCCATTTGAAAATCACTGTTCTGGAATAACTGGAATTGCTAGACAATGAACTGATCAATTATTATTTATGAATTGTGTTTATATTTGTACGTAGAAATCTGACAATCTTTTGTGTGTCTTTTGTCTCATGTCAGCTATTTACTATCAATCTTTTTATGTTATAGTCCAGTGTTTCTTAAACTGGTGAATGATTCACCCAAGGGTGAATGAAATTGTTGTGAAGGTGAATGAGACTATAGGCATGAATGAAGGATGAATGAAACATGAAGGGTGAAAGTCTACTCAGATATTTATATTTTTCTATACTTAAAAAAAGTAATCTTCATGGTAAACATATACAATAAGAAAAACATTATTTCTTAAAATCTAAGTTCTAAGACTGTGGTTTGCTAACTTTATGTATATAATAATTTTTCTTTGTTAATGTTTTTGTCACAGCTAGTTTTCCTTACATATTTTTTAGGGTGTTCAAAAAACATGAATACAATAAACACTTAAGAAATGAGTTAACTTATGCTTTTTGCTCATGATACAAAATGAATGAAAATTATTCACAAAGCAGAATAAGATGAAAATGATAAAAAACATAAGGAAATTTAGTCATGAGTGAATGAGATTTTGTTATAAAGACTCAAGGGTGAATGACACTGAAATAGTTTAAGAATCACTGTTATATGCTGTTTATCATTTATGTACCAGGATTTCTTCCTTTTCTCATTTATTTGGTCATAAACTAAAGTGTCATTTTGTTTCATGGGCTGGTGAAGAGTATATGGAGTCACTGGCTTTATTCATGTGATAAAAAAAATCTAAATCTGTACTTTTTGTTATTTTAGGTGGCTAACTCAGTCTTTATAACTTTAACATTTTCTTTTCTGTTTTTAAATAAATATATCTGATCTTAATGATGGAATAAATGGTTAAAGAACTTTCAGTTTTCTTTATTATTGCATGATTGCAATGGTGGGCCAAATCTATGCAGATGAAATTTCATCCCAACAAATGCAAGGTCATGCACCTAGGTAGAAACAACAGAAAAAGGAACTACGCCATGATTAAAGATGATGGAACACAACACACACTGAAGGAAACTACAGTGGAGAGAGAATTGGCGTTTATATAGACAACTCACTTAACTTTACTGTGCATATAATACAGCAAATAAAATACTCAGCTACATATTTAAATTCATCGATGAGGAGAGCTTCCTACTGCTGTACAAGTCTCTGGACTGTCCCTATCTGGAGTTTGCTTCCTGCATATGGTCTAACCTGAAGTATAACTCAGATGCCATAGAAAGAGTTCAGAGGAGAGCCACCAAGACCATTCTGAGATTGGGAGATATATCCTACACTGAAAGATTAAAATAACTTAATCTAGAGACCCTTGAATACAGAAGAAAATGTGCTGACCTACTAGAGGTCTATAGAATCCGGAACAACATACATAGAGTGGATACTGATGTTCATTGCTCAAAATGCCCTGATAAGAAAATGCTGACTTCATCTATGTGCAGTAAAACCAGAGGACACAGCCATAAACTACAAATTCAGACCTCCACTGGTGTTAGAAAAAATTTCTTCTCAGCAAGAGTGGCAAACGCATGGAACAGCCTAAGTGAAAAGACGATCACATCTGAGAATATCAATATTTTTTAAAATAATCTTTATTCTGATACCAAATTTAACTACCATTTTTCTTATTAGTTCAAACCCAGCCCAACTCAACTGAAGCTGGCTTAATGACACAATTAACTGATGTCAAAAAAAGCCTATTTCAAGTATATTCAAGTATATTAATTTTCTTTTTTTTGTCTGCTCAGATGTCAGCCCAGGTTTGTGTCTTTTCCACTTTCATATGGACATTTTTGACAAATTAATATTTTTTAATCATGACAACTTAATATTTTAATTATTATTAATTACCGGCTATAATGTAACTTCTAAAAGTAGGATCATGGGAATTTGAAATCACAGATTTGGCTGAGGTCAGAAGTTCAAATGATTTTAACCTTTCAACTCATCAGAGATGTCAGTTTTTAGTTCCACAACCCTATGATCTGGCACTTTGATGACAGTTATTATGAAAATTTATGTATTATGAGGTGAAAGTTATTTCCCTCAGGGTGTTACAGACAAAAAATATAGACATACAGTACTGCTTATAAGTATTTGAACAAAACAGAAATTTTGATTTGTTTTTTAATTGTGAACTGCTTGTTGGATGTTGTTGCTATAGTCTTATGTTAGGCAAGCTTCCATGTTCTAATCAAGTGGTATGCTTTGAAACAAGAAATTTTAATTGGCTTGGTTTTGAGAGTGAAAGACAGGAACTTTATGCAAATTGTATTGCAATCAGCACAACAAGGGATGCATTTACTCATATTTTGTGGTTCTGAATGCTAAATTTCTGGAAAATGTTTTTTTTTAATAGAATTAAATTGTTAAATGAATCAAACCTTATCCTGCTAAATTCTTGTTCATTATTGATCAATTTGATTGAAAAGGCTGACTAACATTGCTATTTGGAAGAGTTGCCAAACAAGTTAATTAAATAGTTTTCTCCTAGATCAGTAGTTCCCAACCTTTGAGTCATTCCCCACTTTTGTCAAT
>VCCN01003852.1:688111-698288 GCA_006491835.1 Architeuthis dux | reverse complement strand
GTGTGCATATATATATCGTTACTGTTTTTAGGGGTTGCTTTGTCTATGTTAATAGTGTTCAGTTCAATATTTGAGAAAAGAGCCTAAATAAATATATATATATATACATATACAGAGAGGGAGTGAATGAGTGCTGTTTTTATTTTTCCTATTTAGGCGGATAGTGAGGTGGAGGCGAAAAATGTGCTGGCAAAGCACATGTGCGTATTTTGATTTCACTGGTGAAATAAATAGCTGTCCAAGTTTTCACAGAGATGCAACGGAAGTGGATTTCTCTCGACCAATCGCAATTCGTCTTCACGATCACGTGATCTGCTGCTGCTTGGATAGAGACTTGGCTGGTGCAAAAACCCATTGAGGAGGACGACTCTCAGCTTAAAATAAGGAAAAGAAAAGAAAGAAAAAGCCTATTGTTTATTTTTATTATATTTCATTTCAATTGATACAACTTACCAAGAAGGATTAACATCTGATAATCCCATTCTTTGTATAGAACAATATCATTGATAATCGCTAATTCTTTCACATCATCAAGCAACCTCAAGTGCCCTGGCTTGAAATTTGAAAAGCTCTCTCTACTCTCTGTCAATGTCCTGAGCATCTTCTTATAATTTCTCCATCTGTTTTTAAAAAAAATATATATATATTGTTCAACTATACGTGGTGTTTCGTTTATTTTTTAAAATTATTTACTAATCACTCATACTAAAAAAAAAATACTTACTAAAAAAGAAGCTTGAAGAAAAAAAAAAGAAAGACGAATTTTATTACTTAATTCACAAGAAGAAGAATTAAATAAATTTTAAGCCAGCAAAGTGTTAACAGACACTTGTTAAGAGAGATTAGGATAAATGTGCGAGTGGGTATATCACTCTGATTTTAATTCACTTATGGAGTTCTGAATAGTATTGCATAAGCAATTACTCCATAATTTTGTGCGTAATGTAAAAAAGCCACTGACAAAGGCAAAGGGGAAAGAGTGAGAGAGAGAGAGAGAGTCTAGAGAGAGAGAGAGTGAGAGAGAGAGAGAGAAGTCTAGACACATTTTTACACCTCAATAATGGTGGAACCAATATTTGAATACCAATTCCGTTTAATACTGATCGGGGACAGTACCGTTGGAAAATCTTCATTATTAAAATATTTTACCGATGGTAAATTCGCGGAGGTTTGTGACCCAACGGTTGGAGTGGATTTTTATGCCAGATTAATTGAAGTTCGGCCTGGAATCCGAGTCAAGTTGCAACTATGGGACACGGCTGGTCAAGAAAGGTTCAGGTAAGAAATTCAACAAGAGAAGGGAGAAAAAAAAAGAAAACAAATAAACAAAAAAAAAAAAGGTTGACTAATTAATAATTAGTTACAGTTTTATTGTTACATATCTATATAAAGTACGCACGTACGTACGTACATACATACATACATACACACACAAACGCGCACCCACACTAACAAGTCAGTGCGCTTTTATACGCAGTTTTTTGTTAGTCACATAAAACAATCGCTTTTTAGTTTTTCAAATATTTTTAAAAACGTGACTATCTGAATTACTAAATCAGTTTCCACAGTAATTTTTAAAATCATTTTTCTTGGCGTATTTTCATGATTCACGAAGTCTAAGAAGGGCCATTTTCATTTTCGTTATTTGTTAAAAATCCATTGGCTAACTACAGTAAACAGTAAACACATATGATGTGAGTGTGACATATCATTTACATTTAATAATCAATGACTGTGTGAAATTACATTATTTTGCCTTTGTTCAGTAATTAATTAATTACAGATATATATAAATAAACAAAAACGTTGAAATGTGTAGACAGCTAGCTTGGCGAATTGGTTTTTTTTCAGTCACGCAATTAAAAATATGAATCACTTGCAAAAAAGAACACAACAAAACCCTGACATATTGTGAGGATTTTTATCTTTTCTTATCTTTAATAATAATAATATAATTAATAAACAGATGTTTCGTTAATTTATTATTATTATTTTTCCACATTTGACATTTTAGTGTTAATAGTTTTTTCTTTCTTTTGCGGGACGCAAAATTTGTCAAAATGTTATTTTTGTTTGTTTGATGAATAATAAAGATGACAGTTTTTCTGTGATTTGCTGTGTTGACTTAAAAATCTGCTTTGGGAGGGCGTTAAAAATTAAATACTTGAATACTTCACAGCCACAACATCCTTCTGAACAGATTTTTTAAAAAATTACACTAAAGCTTTATTTTTTTCACCATTCACAGTTACAATCTTTCCTTTATTAATGTTTATGTTAATCACCTAAAATTCACAATTTTATTTTTCTGCAGTAAAATCGCTCAAGTCAGAACAGTGCAGATTCATTTATATTAGCTATAATGTTTTATTTGACAATAATCTGATGATCGTTGTTTATTAATTTAAAAGCACTGAAATATTTTTAATTTCCCGTCCTTGGCTTACTTTTCAAAATGAGGAATTATTTATCTTTATTGTTAATCTTTGCTGTTGGTTTTACTATACTTTAATCTGTTGTAAGTAAGCCTTAGCCTACATTTTGATCGTGTTAGTCACAGACGGAACACACAAAACCCTGTATCCAAAATACTCTCTTCACGGTTCACCTTATTGGCCATTTATATTAAAGCAATATGTAAACACAAGACGAATAAAGCAATTTCTGCAGATTGTTATATAATTTGATGTTTAAAAAGAAAAACTGATATGACATTAGCTATTCAATATGGCTGACAAACAACACATGCTCGTTTTTTTTTCTCTTTTTGGTGCAACTTGTCCGTTCAGATAAAATGCAACTCATTTATTTAGCTTCTCCTGATTCTTTTCTACTTGTTCTACAATATTATGAGTCTGGTAATAATAGAAACTAATGTATTTTTCGATAAAAATAAAATCCTACTTTACTCACGCGGCTAAACATACTGTTAATTTTAAATGAAATTATTACCTTATGTTTCATGTTCCAAACTCTTTTTCTTTTTTTTAAAAATACACTTGACGCAAGGTATAAATTTATATTTAATCCTTATTTATTTAGTAATTCCCTCTAAAAAAAAACCTTACCTAAAACCAAACAGTAGTATGTTTTACTTTTCAAAATATCGCAAAATACTAGTTTACTCACGCCGCAAATTAAAATTATTGAATACTTTTAAACTGTATACAACTGGCGCAAGGTATAGAAAATTCAGTATTTTACAGTGAAGAAATAGTAAAAAAAATCTATTTCTTTCGTAATCATTAATGTATTAACCCTTACAGCACTGCCAGGCCGATATATCGGACAGGATAACGTAGCCAAAAAACACTACACGGGCGTTATATCAGCCTAAAAAGGCCAGTCGGACCAGCTTAAAAACTGAAGAAACCTTTGGAGACAGTTTTGGTTGAAAGTAGTATTTTTTGCTATATGGTAAAATTAAAAAAGGCCATAGCGGTAAAAGGGTTAAACCACCATTTTTGCAATGAAAACCAGCTAGCTATGGATTACTACAGGGTTGTTTTTAGCGCTTTGCAATTGCTAAGAATAAAAGTACCTTTTTACTTGCTTTAAAAAGGGTCAGTAAACACTTAATGTATATAAAATCGAAACATTTTTATTTGAAAGCTGGTTATGTTTGCCGCGTGAATAAAGTTATCTATTTTACACTAATGACACTGTCTGAACCAGGGTTGCCAGATAGTTGGCGACGTTTCTGGCCCAAAACACACCAAAATGGCCAAATGCCAGAATTGTTTATAAAACATTGCAATACTGCAGTACACACCAAAAATACAAATTTATTAAAAGATACTACAACAAAGTCAAATTAACTAAATCAATCCTATATTTCAAAGTCGTACATCAGGTATTCCCAAAATATTTAGACTATCAACCCCTTCCTTCATACAAAATCCTTGATCTCTCATTAACCTCAATCAAAGGCATGTACAAAAATAATAAGTAGACGTGTAATTTTAGACATGGTTTCGTTTCATTTCAGTTTGTTTCATTTTTTTTTTATGAAAATAAAAGGGAAAAATAAATATGGCCAAATCAAAAAGTTCATGGCCAAATGCTATTTTAAAAAGCCAGGTTTGGCCATAAAATGGCCAAAATGGCAACCCTGGTCTGAACGGACCGTTTCGCACTTGAAGTAACTTAAAACGGAATTATTCAACTTGACGCTTTTTTTTCTTCCTGTTAATTTCTTTGTTTACTTATTCTTGTGTTACTCAAGTGAATGTCCTCCCCCTAAAAGACAACAACGCCTGGGGAGTAATAGTTTTAAAACAGCGAACTAAAAAACTAAAAAAAAAAACTTGATTTATTCTTTCTTAAGTCTTCAAATTACGCAGAGAATTAATTACGATTAAAACAGACGGACAAACAAATCAATTACTTATTCAAGTTAATTTTATTTTCGTGACTACTACTCATTTTGCGGACTGATTCTGACTAAATTAGTCAGACTAATAAAAAAAAAATTCGGTTAACTTAATACTTTTAAAAATTCTAGAATTTAATGACGAACTTCGGTCTTTAAATTCTTTGAGGTTGTTTAAATGTTTAGTCACTATGTTTCGAGTGTACATTCTGCGGTTATCGTCAGTCATTGTGATTCTAATCAGTAAATGGTAAAAAATACATTATTGCGATATATCTAGAAACATTTTTCATTTGAATTAAATTTAAAAAATTATAATCGCCAAAGAAAAAAAATAAACACGACATCCAGGTTCTTTTCAGGACAGGGAATATCTCTGCTACTTGAATAGTTGTAGCCTGAAAACTGGAGATCCGACAGAACCTCCCCTTTCCACTATAAGGGGAAGGGAAGGGTAAGAGAAACGCCCTGATGTCTGTGGCTAGATCGATGTGCCTCAGGTATTTTTTTTAAGTACCCACATTAAAGAAACGCCCTCGTGAGTGGTTCTGTATCAGGTGTGGTGGCCTAGTTGGGCACGGATCTCCCTTACTTAGTGGCAGAGACATTGAATTCACTCAACTTGAAATAATATTTATTTGTTTAATAATATTCTACATTTTTGTCCATAATTTTGAAAAGAGTCATTATCATTCCAAGACATTGAACCCATTCTTGTTGTTGCCACAACGTTTCAGCCGATTCATTCTACAACCTTCTTCAGATGTACAATCTGTAAGGAAAGAAGAGGGGTCAAAAAGAGACCCCTCTCTTTCTTATGTGTATAAATGAAAAGTAACTGAATCCTCAAATGAAAGCATCTTTTAAAAAAATTTAATTTCACTTTTTTATTTGGTTAGGTTACCTGTCCAGTAAAAATCGAAAAACATATAATAAACGTCTTAGTCTGTTAAATTAATTATCCAATTCTTAATAGATTCATATTTATTGTCATATTTTTTGTTGCTATAACATAATTTTAATATTAAAAAAACCCCTCAAATTCTCATTATTATCCGACATCACCAGACACATACAATTATAAGCAGTAAAAAGGGAGGTAAGCATTATTGACTTTTGTGCCTCTCAACCAAAATCAACATTTTATTTATTAAAATTTAATTGACAAATTAACAAAATATATATGTTAATCAGAGATACGAATGGCTAACAGCTGGACAATGTTTACTATATTGTGTTTAAATTATTTTTTTTATTTTAATAATTTTTCAATAAAACAAATCTTTCATGTAATATACATTGTCAAGTAAGTATGTTGTATGCAGTTAGAAACTCTCAACCAAAACTGTCAAGGTTTCTTAAGTTTTTAAGTGATTCTAGCTGGCTGGCTATGTATGTGTCACATGTACAGGTCACAGCAATGGAGCTAGAGGGCTGAAAATCTAAACATTTTCTCCTTATTATATCTAGAAAAAACGCTTTTTTTGTCTTTTGAAAATTCCTCCTCAAAAAAGATTTTAGAAGGGGGTTCAATTTACAGTGTAAGTTTATGATAAATTGGTCCTTTAGTTTGTGTCCAGCAATGTTCATGCTTGTTTTTACAAAATTGGGACTTTTTAGGCGAAAGAAGTAACTTATTCAATAATCATGTGTTAATTGATCACATGGCATGCTGCCAAAAGATGTTGGTCATGTGACGGTTTCTATTGAGTGACTAACCAGATCTGTTTTTCTTAAAAGCCAATTTTAAAATTTTATATACACATGCAAATTTTATATACAAATGCAAATTTTATATACAAATGCAAATTTTATATACAAATGTGACTTCTAGGTGAAGAGGCAATTTATTGCCAAACATTCAAATTAAAATAATATTAAAACAATAGTGTTTCTGATTAATTACATATTTAAATAAATTAATTATTTAATTTTACTAATTTTAGGCCAAAAATTGCAAATATTTAATGTTTAATAATAATTGTTTTCCTACCACAAGACTGATTTATTTTGTTAATGCAGAAAATAACTGAAGATAAGCATTGGAGTAGCAGTAAAGTCAGTGGAGAGTGATAAGAAAACAAAACCGTACCTACATACAGGGCCGATTAGAGGGTGGGGCGGTGATCTGGGGGCCCATCAAAAATATTTTAGCAAGAAATATTACACAAATTTGAACTTCAGGCAAAGAAAATATAGAATAAAGGAAATAGAACTTGAGAACAACATTTTTAGAATTTTAATTTTTAAAATAGGGTGTTGTAGATTTTTCAAAAGTTGTATTAGCATGTTGATTGGTTCACATGCATAACTGACTGCCCCCTTTTCCACTTTTATGTTTCCTGTTCATTGGTTGCTCCCTAACCCACTTCCTGCTTTGTAGTTAATATGGCAACAGGGCATGTCTATTAATAACTCTATTAGGAAAATAATATTTCCTAACATCAAGCTGAAGTGTAGATTTATCTAATTTAAGTTTATGTCACCCCCAGTTCTTTTGTAAGAAATAAGAACAATGCATGCGTGTGCAAGTGTACATACGTGTATGTGAGATTACACTGAGGCGTGTGCGTCTGTTAGTAATAATGTGTGTGTGCGTAAGGAGTAAGGCTTCCATGCCAAAAATCAGGAGAGAATGGGTCAAGTTGGGTGCTGACCTCCACAGAAGATAACAGTTTCATGATGTCCAGGTTTCAGACATACTGTCTATGGAAAAGTTGATAAAAATTTAATGTCTTCATAATTTCAAAGATTTAATGGTTTCATGTTACAGACCCCTGTTGTTCTTTCCCTGGCAGATTGAACTGATTAAATTTAAAGATGCTTTTTTCACGTTGAAGTGCTTGTGTGATTGTCACGTGATATTGTTTGGCTAACAAACACACATATACTAGCTACTGAGTTTCTAAAATCTTAGCTTTTTAGGCAGTTGGAAAAAATACTGGTCTGAGGGCAGACAGGTTTTTGTGTGCTTATTCGGTGTTGTATCGTTGCACTTTATCCTTCAGAATTTTACGTTTCAATCATATCAGTGCAATGCATAAGCAAAAGTCTGGAGCACAAAGGTGAAATGAAAGAAAACGAGAACACACAGGAAAGAGGTCATTACTAGATATGGGCATTACTTCGAAAAAGCTAAATGATGAATATTTATCAGCAAAAACTGAACGGTCTGCTCAAGAACAAACTGAAAACAAAACTGTTGATCGTGAACCATCTACAGTGCCCAGAGAAAATCACACCTGAAAGCGAACAGAATACCACTAACTTAAAACCAAGCTCGAAAAAAGAACACATCAAGGACACCCGGGTTGGATTTGATGTTGGAAATTTAATACAAAGGAGTGTACAGAACATTGAAAAATGTGTGTGGAATGAACATATTCCCTTGCCCAAAACATTTCCAAGCGATAGAGAGCAGCAATCACAGAAATCACAACGGTGGAATGTCTGTGAGAAATTGGCTAGTGTGGAGTGTCTAGAAACAAGCCATATTTTGTTTACCATGTTGTCTCTTTGGAGAAGGCGAGGTTAATGCATCAGCTTTGACAACAGAGAAAGGATAGTCTACCACAGAGAAATGGAGAAAATTATGTGACAGAATACATGAGCATGAATGTAGTAACCAGCACACATTGAATTATGTATCATGGAATTCATATCAAACAGATGCATGGAACATTTTCTGCATAAACAAATTATAGCAGAGGCTTACTGGACTAAAGTTTTACACCGTCTAATTGACATTATTTTATTTTTGGATGGAAGGGGGTAGCATCTGATTGGTGATATTCACATTGATAACTTCCTTGGCTTGGTTGAACTTTTGTCTCATTGGGATCTTGTATTTGAAACCCAAGTCAGGAAGGTCAAAGAAAGCCAGGAAAAGGGAGAAAGGTTGCAAGTACATTATTATTTGTCAGCTGAAGCACAAAATGAATTTATTTCTCTTTGCTTGGATCTCGTTTTGAAACATATACTCTCTGAAAGATCAAAGGCAAAATACTATTCAATAATAGTTGATGCAACACCTGATTTTGCACATGCCGAACAGACAACATTTATCATACATTACCTTCAACGTATAAATTGTGAGTTTAAGATTCAAGAGAGATTTCTATCCTTTGAAAACTGTTGAGAGAAAACAGGTTCTGACATTGTAAACCTGATAAGGGAAACATTGAGTAAAAATGGAATTCTCTTGGAAGATTGCAAGGGTCAAAAGTATGACATAGGTTCCAATATGGCAGCCAAGTACAAGGTAGTACAGAGGATGTTACTTAATGAAAATCGTCTCGCTATTTTCTCACCATGTGAATGTCATACATTTATTATAATTATAACATGAGACTCTTTTTAATACAATGTTTCGGCAAAAACATGAATCAATAAGAATTTCGAATTAATGTTTTTGTTGATATTTATTTTCTTTTTACAGAAAATAGCCCTAAAATATAAGCTAACAAATAAAACTGAAAATTCCCCAATATTTTACTTTATTTTCCATTTTTTTTATTCCAAAGTAAGGCTTTCCTTAAACCTTTTTTTCAAAAAGCTAACAGAATTTATTTTTCTATGAACTTATCTTTAATATGTGTAAAAATTATCAACATCCGAAAATTATAAGTGTTGTACAGCAGGGTGAATGTCCTGGACTTGGATAGAAAGGAAACTCGAAGACTTGCTTGTAAAAATATCTGGACATATTTTTTATTTCATAGTATACACAGCATACACTTTGTCGGCCAGAGAGTGAAGAGTGGGAGAGAGATAAGGAGAACCATCAGTCTGCCCCAACAGGGACTGCGGTCTTGTGCCTTTCGGCTCCGCTGATGTCTGTCTCTTCTCCTGAGTTTTTCTGAACGCATCTGCTCTGTGTTTGGGTCTGCTTTATAGGTTTCTCGAACACCCACTCAGGTGTCATTTCCGGTTTCCACATCCTGTTGTTTGGACACCCACGCATATACCTATTTCCTAAAGTGACCGGGTTACCTCCGTTTCCACACAGGTGTTGACCTGGAAATGACCCTTTCGTGGCAGCATATCATAACATAAGTATACTAAATCTTCAACTCAATTAAGGGGGGTATATAATCATAGGATAATCACATGAAAAAATTTTGTTAAAATGCAATAATTAATTCAAAAGGTCCGTGCACATATGCGTCATTCTATGATCTTTGGAAATAAATAAATTACAGCCCAGATACATAGATAGTTACATAGATACACATAAATGTTTGAACACAGGAATAACCTAAACCCAGCAATAAACCAGTGTTGTGGGTAGCAGTAATTATTGGTACATTTAATTTGATTAACAAAAACATTAACCTTTGTTAATAGTTCAATGTTTATTCACATCATCTTCAGAATGTTATAAATTATGTTAGATAACAGGATAATGCCCTGAGAACATTATAAATAATGTATAGCTGTTTATGTAATCTGTGATATCATGGGTAGGTTTGGATAAACACATACATCAACACATTTATTCACTCTAATGATTCTGGTGGTGGGGAAGGGAAAAAATGAACCAATAACTAATCACTGCTACCCACAACAGACTGGTTTAATCACTGTTGCTGGGTTTAGGTTATTCATATGTTCTGACATTTATATGTATCTATCTAAGTATCTGGACTTTTCCCAGCATTAACTGTTCATAGTAGACACCTTAACAGTACTATATCAAAACCCGCACTAATCAAAACCGCACTTTTCAAGGTATTGCTGTACCTAAAATGGATAGAACCATGTTTACAGCTTAAAACAAACATCACCATTGCTACAAACAATCTA
>VCCN01003852.1:655264-669381 GCA_006491835.1 Architeuthis dux | reverse complement strand
GATAGTTGCTAAATACAGTTGTGCTGCAGCACACAGTTTGAGAACCACTTCCTTAAAAGATTAGTTTAATAGTGCAAAACAGCATCAGATCAAAATTGGTGAATCTATGTTCTTTCCTTAAAAGAACAGAAAAATCCTGTTTATTTCCAAGATTATTATTTCATGAATCTTGGAGGGCTGTTCAAATTGCCAGTTCGTGAGAAATGATATCACAAAATGACTTTTAATAGAATAATAGAAAACATTGAGGTTGATAAATAATATTTAGATCTATCGTATTTCTTTGTGTATAACATGAGAAATTTTGTACCGAAATCTGAGCGAAAATAGGGGGAGTTGTGTTATACTCGAATGAACATAGAAATTTTTTTTATACATTACTAAAATTAAGCCCATTTGATGAAAGAGGTAACACCCCCCCTCGCACTAATAAATATGACTTACATTCAGCAAACCAACTGTAAAAATGAAATGAATTAGACAAAAACATTTCAGTAGTCAGTGAACGAAAATTAGAAAAGAAAATTAATTTGAGCTTTTCCCCTTATGAGCTCAGGTGCAGGGTCTTAAGGGTTGAAAGGATTAACCGTAATTTTCAGATTACCACAATATTTATTGGGATAAATATAGTTGGTCTGCCAAACTGTAGTGCCAAATCGAGTACCCGTGTTATACAAGAAGCAGCAATTTTATGCCTATTTTTCACCTCAAAATCTAGTTCTCATACAAAAATTGTGTTATACACAAAGAAATATGGTAATTAACTAAAACTCTAACTGTCCATTGAACATCTTCTGACGATGAATCTTGTTCTCAAAGGATCTATTTAGCTGAAAAGTATGTGTAGATTTTTAAAAATTATACACTGATTTACTTGGACTAGTGCCCTTATCTTTGTTATATGGTCACAACATTTTGTCCGTTATATCCTCCGGTCTTCTTCAGTTGTTTGTCATGGGATTGAACTCACAATCGCCAGGTTATTTACTCTCTCTCCATTTTTCATTTTGTAAATGTACTTTACACTTTTGAGTGGAGTTTTCTTTCTTTGCTGTTGGAGTAATTGCTAGGAGGAAACATTAACACAATATCGTAAGACAGTTATCTTGTCCATAGTACTAAACTGACGACTTGCTAAGACAGTTATCTTGTCAGTGGTAATAAACTGACAACTTGCTAAGACGAATTATCTTGTCCGTGTCACAAAACTGACAACTTGCTAAGACGAATTATCATGTCCGTATCACTAAACTGACGACTTGCTAAGACGAATTATCTTGTCTGTGGTAATAAACTGACAACTTGCTGAGACGAATTATCTTGTCCGTGTCACAAAACTGACAACTTGTTAAGACGAATTATCTTGTCCGTATCACTAAACTGCCGATTTGCTAAAGCGAATTATCTTGTCTGTGGTAATAAACTGACAACTTGCTGAGACGAATTATCTTGTCCGTATCACTAAACTGACGACTTTCTAAGACGAATTATCTTGTCTGTGGTAATAAACTGACAACTTGCTAAGACGAATTATCTTGTCCGTGGCACTAAACTGACAACTTGCTAAGACGAATTATCTTGTCCGTGATAATAAACTGACGACTTGCTAAGATGAATTATCTTGTCTGTGGTAATAAACTGACGACTTGCTAAGACGAATTATCTTGTCTGTGGCACTAAACCGATGACTTGCCAAGACGAATTATCTTGTCTGTGGTAATAAACTGACAACTTGTTATTTTTGGTTCTGTGGCCGATTTTGTGAAATAAACTGTTCAGTTTCGAATGAAATATTATATGGTACTGATGCAAAAAATCAAAATGCGTCTGTTGTACCAGACTTCAGTTGCTGGTTTTCATTAAGAAAGCCATGCTTAATGTAGAATAAAGACCAACTGTATAAATATAAATAAACCATATAAATAACCATAGACATGTATTTTTATAAATTTTGTATTTAACAATTATACCATATCATACTTACAAAAAACGTATCTAGTCTGTAAACAAACTTTTGAAAAATATCTTTTTGCATACAGTAAAACTGCTGAAACAGCACTAGTTATCTTGAAACTACATACACACTGTGAATTCCTACATTGTCTCTCAGATAGGGATGTACCCACCACCTCTTCTTATGTTTTCTTCAAAAAAGATGCAAACTCATGTTCCTCACCGGAAGCTTACTTTTTAAAACAACTAAACATTAAGATGAAGGTAAATAGTGGTCAAAATTAATATAATGGGTTACAATACATCATCTAATAATACAAATAAATGATTTAAAAAAAGGCTACATGGTTGAGTTTTAAAAATATTCAGAAATTTTGACCAGACTTAATTTTTTAAAAAAATTGAAGAAATAAAAAAGCAGCAGCAAGCAAACAACATGGATCAGAAATAAAAAGTAAGCCTCTGGTGAGATTCAAACTTATGTCCATCTAACACCGTGTAACGTGCCACTTGCCACTTTGGTGTAAAAGCTGCCTATGTAGCCGAAATGGTGCATTGTAACCAGAGATATAGAATTACGGTCCCCCTAAAAAACAGTTTTGATCTCTTATTAGTGCCAAATGCCCCATTTAAGCATTCTGTAGAAACTAGCTGGAAATTCTGCACATAGGGCAGATATATTAGCTAGTTTTGGTATAAACCAAAAGCCTCTTTTCTATTATTGACATTGAACAAGACAGCAGACATTGTTTCATTTGGATTTTTATTATTTCAGTACTTTTATTCACCTCTGCCAATGAAGCTGGAAGAGGTATATGTATTCATACGTGTTTGTCTGTCCACACAATATTTCCAAAAGTTTTCAATGAATTTCAATAACATTTTGTGGAAGGGTGAGCCATGGGTGAGAATTGTTTAAATTATCCAGGGATTTCTTTTACATTTACCTCCAATGCATCGTAGCTATATATGAACTAATTTTCATTCAGTTCTTAGTGACAATGCGTCTTTCTAGTAGTCTGTTTAAAGCTTTGATAAGATTGTATCTCTTAGATTTATAGACCGCTTGTAACTGCTGTGGAACTCTTCAATGAATAGGATAAAAAAAATGGAACTCTTTTGTGAATTGAATGGAAAGAAAAAAAATTCACTTTATGTTCAAAGGGAGATAATTTCAATCGAGAGTTATTTCCCTTCATAAATTTAATGAATTTAAGAGTTAAGAGAAGGTTCCAAATTTAAAGATGGATAAAACTCACAATCTAGGAATATATTTGGATAAAGTTCTTCAGGTGAAACTCTCAAATCAATGTGGACATTTATTGCAACATTCTTCAACCATTTCTTGTTGAATATCATTTCAATCTTTTATTCCAGTCTTGTATTTCTTAACACTGAACACCTTTAATCCACTGCACAAATATGCAACTATGGGTAATTAGTAGGGTAGCCTGGGCTCTTCAGCCTTGTTTTGCAACCAGTGTAGGAGATGGACAATTCTGATTCCAAACTAGGACAGTCCAAACCCTAGTCCAGTGTTGTGAGAGGCAGGCAACAGATAGAGCTTTGATAGGCCTAGCAAGCCCGAAGTGTATTATAATAAATTGCCCAAGTAAAATCAAGGAGAATAAACACAAATGGATAAAATAACATGACAGCCATCTTCACCTCCCCACGACACCTTGAGTACAAGTAGAAGATAAAAAAAAAATTCAATTTGGAGCACAAAAGCATAAATAGGATTCTATTAACTGGACAATTAATTATAGTTTTGTACACATTTTTTAAAAGTATTTTTTTTTCATTCTTTTTTTCAACTCTTTATTCAATACGCTGTTTCTTTTTAAAAAGAGTTGTTTCCCTTGAAAAACTTTATTTCCTTTGATAATAACTTTCATTTTTTAATGAATTTAAGAGTTAAAGCAGAACTTGGATGATGCAACTGTGGAAATATTACTGAAATTCTGCAAACGATTCTTATCTTTGATGCTGTCCTGATTTTGTGTAATTTATCTATTTCAGATCCATCACCAGATCCTACTATCGAAATTCGGTTGGGGCACTGATCGTGTATGACATCACAAAGCGGAGCAGCTTCGAGCACTTAGAAGATTGGTTGAAGGAATCGCAGTTGCATATAGAACCCCACAAGGCTGTCTACCTGATTGTGGGACATAAAAACGACAAAGATAATGAACGGAAAGTCACGACTCGTGAGGGGCGCCAATTTGCAGAATATCACGGACTCAGATTTTTAGAGACTTCTGCCAAAACGGGAACAAATGTGGAAGAAGCATTCTTGGCAGTGGCCAGAGACATTTATCAAATGTTGGAAGAAGGTAAAATCACAGTCGAAGAAGGCTGGGATGGAGTAAAAAATGGCTTTGCTCGGCCGAAAGAGACATTGCATTTAGTTGAAGGCGAACCAGAAGGCGGTGGTTGTTGTTAGTTTACCTTTTATTTTATTTTTTTTTTAAAAAGAAAATTCCGATAGTCCTACTGCTAATTCTGCAATGTCACTGTACTTAAAACACCCTTTTTTAATGTTCAGCCTTTACTTCTTTTCTTAAAAATTATCTAGACCAGAGATGGGGAAACCGTTTCATGTTTAAAGGCCACATTGAAATTTATTGTCTGCTAATAAGGCCGCACTCAAGAATCTTTTAGTACGTTTACAGCAAAATCTAAAGTTCGAAACATTTGGTTAACAACCTATGTCTTAATTTAATTAGTTTATACTACTTAAAAGAAATGAAAAACTTTACTAACACGTGCGACACACCTGGAAGTGGATTAGGTACTAACTGATAATAACTAATAATGATTTTACTTGGTACAAAATGTTATTCTAGTGTAAATTTATGTGTAGAACATTAAATTAGTGACTATTTTTCATTCATAATTGCTGATGTTGTGAATTATTAATTTTTTATAAAAGAAATTTAGAATTTCTTTGACAAGGCTGTAGTAGGCCGTACATGATGGTCTAGAATGCTGTATACAGCCTTAAGTCCGCAGGTTTCCCATCCCTGATCTAAACCATTGTTGTTTATGTTATGAAATATCTAATTCTGCACAACTTAGATTTCTGTTCAAGTGATGATTTTGCATCAATATTTACTAAGCCTAGCTTAGTATGGCACAAGGCCACAAACGTGGGGCACCCAGTGAGTATTGAACTCACTACAGTAGTAATGGTCTGCAAGACTATCTTGCAAACTGCTACTCCATGGCGAAGTGTCCATGATGATTTTGTATCAAGAAGCTGATACTCTCGATGATATGTTTTTATATTAAGTGTCCATTTTTATTTTTATCTAAGATCTGAGGAAAATGTTTTGTTTTTTTTCCTGATTTTATTTGAAACAGTTTTGAAACACTTTTACATTAACTGGACAATTAATTATAGTTTTGTACCAATTTTTTAAAAGTATTTTTTTTTCATTCTTTTTTTCAACTCTTTATTCAATACCTGTTTAAGAAAAATTGGCTATACTCTTTGTGGAAGTGTTACGATTTCCGATCAAAATTTCATGTGCGTTCTCGAAGATATTATGTTATGAACCAAAGTAAATGGCAAGAAAATTTCCTTTTTTATTTCTTCAATTTAAAAAAAAAAAAAATTATGTCTAGTCAAAATTCCTGAATATTTTTAAAAACTCAACCAATTTGAAATAGCATGTAGCCTTTTTTTAAATCATTTATTTTTATTATTATTAGATGAAGTATTGTAACCCATTATATTAATTTTGACCACTATTTACCTTCATCTTAATTTTTAATTGTTTTTAAAAAGTAAGCTTCGTGAGTTTGAATCTCACCAGTGGCTTACTTTTTATTTCCGATCCGTGCTGTTTGCTCGCTGCTGTAGAGTGAGAGTGATGGCTTGAGTTGAGTTGTGATAAAAACATCTAAAAATTAAGATGAAGGTAAATAGTAGTCAAAATTAATATAATGATTTTGTAGCCTGGTTAACAGTTGTGATAGATGAAAGATAACAAAGTCTTACAGTCAGAGCATGGGTAAAGTGCACATATATTTCCAAAGAAGAAAAAAAAAGGCATTTGATAAACATGCCGTGTCTTTTAAATATTAGATTCTAATAAAATGATATTGTATTTGTATGAACTCATCCAAAAACTCATAACCAACCTTTCCAGAATGTTACTCTGCATTTTTTATGGGTTTGTGAAAACTGATTGTGTTTTTAATTACAGGGGTGTATCAAAAGTATTTTCCTTTTTTAATCATGGGGAAACTCTCGAGAATTCCTATATGTTTTTTCATGGTTAATGCTCTACATATGGTGTCTTTCGATGATCCTAGCTCTTCTGAAAGTTTTCTAGTTGCTGGTGGTTCGGTTCTCCTCTACCTTGTGTTTTAAAACATCTTAATCGACAACTAATGGTTGTTAACTTCTGAGCTTTATTTCCAGGGACAAGTCACCACCCTTACAATGCTTAAACCAGCTTTGAGCAGTATGGTCAGATATTGTCTCATTTCCTTCCACTTTCTGAATTCTATGAGCAGCTTCAGTGGCTTTGAGGACCAGTTTGAAATAATGCCTCAAAATTCCCAAAATCTCAATACTTGTATCCATCATTATAACATCTGAAACAAAAGATACCACTATTTAGTATTGATAACGATATGATATATATGATAATGATATAAGTGGAGTCATAGATAGTCTTTAGATGTGTACATGAAATAAGCTTTGGAGTAAAGGTCTGAAAAAACGAAAATACTTTTGATACAACTTAATATTTTAAAAAACAAATCAATTTAAATATATGGCATCACTCAGCATTCAAATCTATTCATTATTCAACACTTTGATTTTGTCTTTGTCTAGTCCTACAAATAATAAATACCAAATGAACAAACTTTCAATGTGATTTTGAATTCATGTTTGAGTCACGGCTGTTTGAGTTAGTCTAGGTTCTGGTAGTAACCGAGCCAAGTGTTTTAGACAAGGCTGATCAAAATAATAAGCACTTGATCAGACAGCTGTGACCCCCTATGGATTCAAATTCCAGTCATGCTTTATTTGACATCCATGTTAAACTCTTAAATTCATGCACCGCTTGAAACTGCTCCGAAAAACAGTGGAACTTTTCAGTGAATAGAATTTTAAAAAATGGAACTCTTGTGAATTGAATAAAAAAAAAAAGAATTACCTAAAAGTGCAAGAGAAGTAACTCTGATCAGAGGTTATTCCTCCTTATTTAAGATTTGAATTTTTTATATGAATTTAAATGTTAATATATAAATTTATATAAGAAAAATAAGGTACTTCTTTGTTAATTGTACACCACTCATTGTGTCTTGATCCTCCATTTTGCTGATCCCCGCATCCGTTCTTCTTTTTGTGTGTTAACTCCTCAGGCTGCTATTCATTACCATTGAACTGTAGAAATGCTTTTTAATGCTATTAAGGAGTATGTTGCTGAAAATCTGTTCAGATTGTTGGCAGGGTTACTCCATTGAGGAGTTGAACGCTGCAGGTTTTCATCACTTCATGGTGAAACATCAATATGATTTTGTTAATCCCGAAATAGGAGTTAACACACAAGAAGCAGAGCAATGTGTGGATCGTCAAAATGGAGGAACAGTGCAATGAGTGGTATGCAGATAATGAAGAAATACCAAAAATAATATTACAAAATAATCCTGTTTGCTTAGTGGTTTAGAATTTTGAGATGAGGTGATGTTCTTTGTACTCTGGAGCTTGCGACATTAGGTATGAGTGGCTGCACATGATAAATGCCCAACAAACCATTTTTAAAAAGTTGATATTTTCTTTATTTTTAGAACTACATTAGTCAGTTTTTCAAAATCTATTTTGAAACTTGAACACTATGAATCATAATTCAGAACAGCTTCAAAATAAAATGAAAAATGAGCATTATAGATATAAAATAATGAAAATATCAACTTTTTAAAAATGGTTTGTTGGGCACTTATCATGCATATAAACAAACCCACCTGTAATAATAACAAAAACTGGCTTACTCTTGGTCACATTGTGAAATGCTTGTTCACTCTTAAGACGTCGCCAAAATGACCAGCTATTTTGCTTGCAACATTTTTAACTGAACACTTATTGTATTGAATTGATTTGATAAAATTGTAGTTATAACTCTTTTTTAAATTTTTCATTGGGTCATTGCTTGCAAGGCTGCTATCAATTTCTTAAATTTGACTTGATTTATTACCTTCGACGAACGTTGCAAGGTCTATGAAAGCCAAATTCACTTTCTTTCAGACCAAATTGAAAAAGGTTGAAAGCATACATAGAGAGAGAAGGGAAGCAAAAGAGAGAGAGATATACAATATTTATATTTCTGACCTATTTTTTATGATGTCATAATAGAACACGGTGATGTCATATGAGAACTGGATTGTTTGATCATAAAAGCAAAAAATCTGAGAAAGAAAAGATAGGTAAATTTTGTATACTTTATTAATCAATAATATTTACTCTACATAGGCCTTTCCCAAGTAAGCGTAAGACATGTGGCAGTGGTGGTGATGGGCCTTACCCTGCCATGCTGGCTCATGATGCGTTGGCAGGGGCGAAATAATAATAGTGCCATGTTCATTTGGATTAAAAGTGTTTAACTCTTAAATTCATGGAATGCAATGGAACTTTTTTAGCTACATCCCGCTATACTTTTTCCAAGGGTATTACTGTGAAGTGAATGCAAAATGTCTCAACTGGAGTTTGAACTTGGTGCGCCCATCCCTTCCCTGTGCCGTTTGGCCACTCGCACCTCCTTTTTGAATTAGTTTAGCCCAATTATTTAAAAAAACAAAACAAAACAAACTAGTGCCATGTTTTAGTAATAGTCTTAAAATTGTCCAAATACTATTCGTGGAAACAAACAATATGGTGTGGAAGTAAAATTGTATAACGAAGAATGTGGCTATATGGCGAATTTTGAACGATGCCTGCTGGTTAGAATTCTTAGCCTAATAAATAAGGCTCTGTGATGGTTAGACAGGCTCCCAAAGTTACAAGGGATGTGAGTTCAATTCTCATTTGAAGCTTATTCTTTATTTTCAATCCATGCTGCTTAATTAACAGTCGAAGAATAAATGTAAAAATGATCTGAGCATTGCTATGAGATGCAACAAAAATAAGATGAAAGAAAAACTAGAAATTAAAAAAAATAATTATAATAGTGTCATGTTCATTTGAATTAAAAGTGTTTAACTCATATATTCATGGACCACTTGAAACTGACAGTGGAACACTTCAATGAATAGAATTAAAAATAATGGAACTCTTCACCTAATGGTCAAAGGGAGATCATTTTAATCAAAACTTATTTCCCTTAATAATGATGGTCAAATTTGTTTTATGAATTTAAGAGTTAAAGCAGTTTTTTTGCAGGTTTTTTTATGTTCAAGAAATTTTATGTTGACTAGAATTTCATGCTCTGTTGTGGCGTTTTTTTTGTTTATCATGGATGGATATGCCTTTTTTTTAATTCTTGCTATTGTGATAAAAGCTTAATGAATCAAATCAAAACATTTTGTTGTGATCTGTATTTATGTGTCTAGTTGATAAAACAAACTCTTCATGATTGTGTTTAATGTGTGTTAGTAAATCTTTTTAGCTACATCTCTCTATACTTTCCATTTCTTTTCTACAAAACCATTCTCCATTTCTTATTCTCTCCCATAGTCATTACATTAATATAAATTCTTTTTTTTTTACTTGTTACAATCAGGGTTGCGAGATTTGGCTAGTAGAGGAGATAATCCAAGCTTTATCTTAGGGACCTACCTAAAACAGGTATTGGAATAGCATCGAATTTGGAGATCAAGTGAGTTTGGAGGTAACGGTTCAATACCAGCCTCATGATGCTGGTTAGTGTATTGAACCTCTGTCTCCAGACTCATTTGATTTCCAAATTCAATGCTATTCCAATGCCTGTGTTGGGTAAGTCTAAAGCTCGGATTATCCCACTTTCTGGCCAAATCTGGCAACTGTGGTTACAATTATTATCACCAGTAAATCTTTAAGAGATTTAAGCCTTTGAATGAAAATTAATTGGTATTTTTATTTTTTAACTCTTAAATTCATAAACCGCATTAAACCGCTTGTAATTGACAGTGGAACTCTTCAATGAATAGCATAAAAAATAGTGGAACTCTTCTGTGAATTGAACAAAAAAAATTCACCAAATGGTCAAAGGGAGATAATTTTAATCAGAAATTATTTCCTTTGAATTTGATATCCTATTTTCTTTGTATGAATTTAAGAGTTAACTTTAGTTTTGTTTTGGATTACCAATAAATACATTTCTCTATGAGTCCAACCCAGTGGTTCTCAGAGTCCCAGGTCACATTCCTCCCCTTGCGATCCCTGGTTTCCTACCCCATTCAGAATTGTCATCTATTAATTTTTTCATCATCATAATTTCCACTAGTTTACTCATACCGTCAAAAATTGATGGCAGTATTTAAATAATTTTGCTATTGCACTGTACTTAAATATAAAAACATTATGTTTCTCTGCATTTTCTTGTTTATGTTCAACCAGAATGAACCCGGATTTTTTATGTAGTTTCCAAAAAAAAAACAAAAAAACTAAAGGGATATTACTCTTTAATTATCTTTTAATTGTTATCTCCTTTGACAAATGAGAAATGTTACAAAGAAAATATAGTCAATCATGTGGCGAATTATATAAGTAGATTATATGCCCCTCCCTTGACTAAAATTCCTCCCCTATTCCTTCCCTGGCCCAAATTCCTCATCTTAGAAATTTCCTTCCCTGGGAGCCAAGTGACTCCCATTTGAGAACCACTGGTCTAACCTCTCTTCCTTTTGCCAATGTGAAAACTTACTTGGCTGAATTATGAAAATCGATTATTTCTGAGAATTGTTACATTTTTTTGCTTTTCTTTTCTGTTACTTTATCCTTAATCCAGCCATGGTTGCCTGATTGAACTAAAAGGGGAGATAATCTGAGTCCAAATTCGAGCTCAGATTATCTCCCCTTTTAGCCCAATTTGGCACCCCTGAATCCAGGTCATGTCTTAACACTGCGGACTGAATGCCTATCTTTTGATATGTACCTTTCCAAGTATTATTTCTATTACCAAATCTGCTCTGTAACTCAAAACATTAGGTATGAGTGGCTGCACATGATAAGTGCCCAACAAACCATTTTTTAAAAAGTTGGTATATTCTTTATTTTTAGAACTACATTAGTCAGTTTTTCAAAGTTTATTTTGAAACTTGAACACTATGAATCATAATGCAGAACAGCTTCAAAATAAAATGAAAAATAAGCATTATAGATCTAAAAATAATGAAAATATCAACTTTTTAAAAATGGTTTGTTGGGCACTTATCATGCATATAAACAAACCCACATATAACCAATAACAAAAACTGGCTTACTCTTGGTCACATCGTGAAATGCTTGTTCACTCTTAAGACGTCGCCAAAATGACCAGCTATTTTGCTTTCTAACTGGCCAATGATCATTCAGATCATGGTTGCTCGTGATATTTTAAAATGAAGCTAAAACTGTCATGTAGTAATTTTTTCATCATTTTAATTTCCGCCAGTTTACCCATGCCGTCAAAAAATGACGGCAGTATTTAAAAAAATTCGCAATTGCACTGTACTTAAAAAAATATTAAAAATCTTTATGTTACTCTAAATTTTCTTGTTTATGTCCAACCAGAATGAACCTGGTTTGCTATGCAGTTTCTAAAAAAAAAGAAGAAAAGTCAATAAATAAATAAAGGGAGATTACTCTTTAATTATTTTTTAATAATTATCTCCCTTGACAAATGTTACAAACAGAAAATATAGCCAATCAAGTGGCGAATTATATAAGTAGAGTATACGTCTGATAAAACAATAATGATTTTTCCAAGTCTCATTATATTTTTACAAGTGTTACTATTTTGTAATTTTCAATGTTTTTATTTATTCTCTGATGTTTTAGTAAAACTTGTAATTTTGCTCAGTTTTCAATTGCTTTTCATAATAAACTTGACGTCTAAACATTCTCATTTAGTAATCACATCTCTGATTTTAGTGTTCTGACCAGTGGATAACATCTCATTTGATGAGTCAAATCTCAAATTGTATTTGTGGAGCATAGAACCACATTGTGGTTTTGTTAGCAAGTAGGTTGATGGAGTTAGCCCCACACCCAAGATGGACTGCCTTACAAGCCTGAAGGGCTCCAACTGCCCTGCTATTTACCTATAACTGGGGGTAGAAGTGGATTCAAGCCTCTACCGAGGGCATTAGTGTGAAGTGAACGTGAGTAGCCCCTGCCGAAACTTGAACTTGCTGATTAAGTTTTCCGTGCTACTAAATGCCACACCACACCACACCTTAAAATAGTACTAACAGCCCTTTTTTTTCTTTAACTCTTAAATTCATGGACCGCTTGTAATTGACAGTGGAACTCTTCAATGAATAGAATTAAAAATAATGGAACTCGTCTGTGAATTGAATAAAAAAATCTTTTTAAATTCACCAAATGATCAAAGGGAGATCATTTTAATCAGAAGTTATTTCCTTTGAAATTGACTTTCTATTTTCTTTGTATGAATTTAAGAGTTAAAGTTGGGAAATGCTTAATCAAATTGGTCCCATTTAGAATTAGTGGATGATTTGATGACTTGTCTAGGCTTTGTAATTTGGGTATAATGCATTCAGAGGTAATAATCCATATGCAAGAAACAATAAGCTCACTTTTCTATCGTAGTTGTTCCCTTTTGTAATTGATAGCCAATAAACAGTAGTCATTTATTTATTATGTTCTTCATTGGTCTGGTTCATCTTACTGAAAATCAGCTTCCCAAAGTCGGTCTTACAGAACGTTGGTTGGTCACTTTTTTCAGAGTGTATTATTTACCAGACACACCAATTGACTATTTTTTTCTAAAATTACTGCGATGGGGATATGTTAATGTTTACAATTTATGAAAACAAAAGCATCTATTGTAAATCTGGTATTTATTTACAATAAAGTGTAGTACTTATAACATATATTGTGTATAAGATTTATGAAGAAGAAAAAGGATTTTATTTACGATTGTATGTCTGTACATGATTTATGAAAAGTAGAAAAGGATTTATTGTTGTTGATTGAGTATTTACAATAAATGCTTTTGTTTACATAAATTGTAAACATTAACATACCCCGGTAATTTTAGAAAAAAACAGTTAACCAGTGTTTTTGGTAAATAATACACTCTGAAAAAAAGTGACCAACCAACGTTCGGTAAGACCGACTTCGGGAAGCTGATTTTTGGTAAGATGAATGCCACCCGTTGTTCAGAAAAGACAATAAATTGAATTTCGTTTCTCTTTACAATTAGGTATTCGTTAGATATTGAACAAAGCTTTGTAAAGATTCCGTCACTGATATTGGCTCGTCGAATGACTCAAAAATATTCCAACTTTTGTGCGGACAATTGAATTTTTTCTTCCCATCCTTGATGTTGTCAGCATATTGTTTTTGCTGATCAGTTCTTCAGCCCTCATCAGGCGTATAGTATAATTTAATCTTTTCTTGAATCATACACCTGATGAGGACTGAAGAGTGAATCAAAGATGAGAAGGAGAGTTTGATTGGCTGAACAAAAGTTGGAATGTTAATGACTCTTCTTAAAGTTATAGACTCTAGAATAGTCAAACTGAAAGGGATAATTTAAAAATTCTGCAACATCAAAAAAATAAATATTTTGTCCTTCCTTCAAAGTTTTAATGATAATTGGAAAAATAAAGCTATAGTTATCATGATTTTCATCATTAAGCAAAAAAAACAAACTGATATTTATTTTTTTACAGCTAATGATTTATAAGCACTTATTTCTATTCCTCACACTTCTAAATCCAAAACTTTTGAGTTTTCAGAGTAAAATCCAACTTTGGCCGTACGTTGTGTGTTTTAATTTGTTCAGAATCAAAAAGGTTGTGGATGAGAGAACAGTATCTACAAACACAATTGTTTCTGTTTTCGGTTTCAATTTATTTTTGTCGCCCATAGACGATCTGTAAGACTTTGTTTTGTAACCTGTGCATCTATGCTGTTATAAAGGCATGAGAAAGGAAAAAGTAAAAAATATCACAGTACATACATTCTACCTATCTATCTATCTACACACATATATATA
>VCCN01003852.1:526506-536544 GCA_006491835.1 Architeuthis dux | reverse complement strand
AATCTAACAAACACATTGAAATCTAACCAACTTGAATGTCTTGAAACACATGTCCGTGGTATCTGACATCAGTGGGAGAGTTATAGCAGGTCTCAGTTCTTTTTTGCTCTTTAAGAATGTCACGAAACAGAATGCTATAACGCTTGGCACCACATAGATGTGAAGCTGCCAAAGAATCTTCATATTTATCTCCACAGAGATATTGACCTTTTAAAAAAAAACAATAATCCGTGCAGTTTCGCTTGTTTTTGTATTATTGTATTCGTTGGCTTTGACGACGCTTTTCAACGAGAAAAGAATGCCATACATCATTCATCGATACATCACGACCGATCGATGATTTTCCTTTGATGTCCATCACGATCTGGACATCTACAAAGGTTGTCGGTCCGACGAGTTATTCTTTGAGTTGATGAGCTGAAAAAAAAGCGTAAATATCATTTGTTTTATTCCTAATGTTACCGACTTTGATATTTCTTCGTTTCTTCAAAGTTGTACTTTTTGCTTTTATCTGTCAGATTTGAATGCTGGGCGATAAGATCTGTTCGAAACTTACCGTATTTGATAGAATATAATTGCTAAAAATAAGTCGAGGTATCTGGTAGGCTACTGTTTACCCAGGCGTCGTAGACCACAAGTACCTGGACTCAACCAACCTACATACTACTGTAAATTATTTACTGAAATATCATCATCCTCATTATGATTACTACTGTTATTATCATTACAGGTACTTTAATTAATAAAGAGATTATCGTAAGAAATAAAGCGGAACGAATATCTTCGTTTAGAACCCAACTTAAGATGGCTACAGAAAGAAAGCAGTTAAGATTTACTATTAGATAGAGTAAGCACAATATTCAAGAACAAAAATATGCCATTAGTTTTGGAAAGAAAGGTTTACAACCAATGCCTCCTCCCGATAGTCTCCTATGGAGCTGAAACATGGAACCTAACCAAACTAAGCTCTCAAACTAAGAACCATGCAACGTGCACCAGAGAGAATTATGCTTAACATCACATGGAGAGACCACAAGACAACACAGTATATTAGAGAAAAGACAGGAGTCAGATATCATAAAATCAATTAGAAAACTCAAATGGCAATGGGCAGGCCATGTTGCAAGAATATCAAACAACCACTAGACATCACGACTAGCAACGTGGGTCCCCAGAGAGCATATGCGAAATTGTGACCGGCTGAAAATAAGATGGCGTGACAACCTAAACAGGTTCCAGAGATATTGGCGCTGCAAAGCCCGCAATAGAGAGATCTGCCGAATCTTGGGGACGGTCTATGTCCAACAACGTTAACAGAATGATGATGATGATGATGATGATTGTATACAAACTATAAGTGGTAAACTATGCTAAGGAGCATGTCCTAGTTGCATATTCCATAACATTAAATCATCATCATCATCATCATCATCATCATTATCATCATCAAAGGCCTTTCTCGTCTGCTTCCCTGTGCCAACCTCTGCCATGTCTCACCGGCAAACCTTTCTATCTCATCCCCCCATCTTGTGTATGGTCATTTCCTACTGTGTTAACTGTCCCATGGTCATCAATCGGTTAGTCGATTGCTCCGTCTATTGTCATCTCTTCTTGCTAGGTGACCAGCCCATCTCCATTTGTGCTGCTTAATTATTTGTATAATATCTTCCACTTTAGTCCTCCCTCTGATACATGTTGATCTTTTTCTATCTCTTAGAGTTATCCCCAGCATTGTTCTTTCCATGGTCATCTCCGCGATTCTAAGTTGGTTCTCAGTTCGTTTGGTTAATTTCCATGTTTCGCATCCGTAAGTCATAGCTGGTATTATGCATCCATTGTATATTAAAGTATACAATCGATGCATAATACAAGTTATGACTTTAAGCTTTAAGCACATTGGCAAGGTGCTCTTGATTATATCTCTATTCACTTACCCGCAAATACACTAGAATTCTCTTTCTTAATATTCCCTGCTGAAATGTCCGTGGGTCATATATGCCAGTAATGCACGCGCGCCAAACATAATCTTCTGGTGAAAACATTCTTTATTGTAATATATCCCACCCTCAAGTTGTTTCAGTGTTTCTAAGAATTCATCTTTGTGCTATCTTCTGTTCTTATTCAATAGTTTCCCGAGGCTTGTCGTGATAATTTTCTATTACTTTTACAGGTTCAATAAAAAGAAAGACAATGTGTTATTTGTATAGATCAAGTTGCCCCCAACATTATTTTGTGATAACAATGAATGTTTGAGCCAGGCAACAATGCTTTTACTTATATATACAGGTCTCCCCCGTTATAACGTGGTTGGTTATGGCACGGTTCGCGTTATAACGTGGATGGATGGTGGACCCCAAAATAATAATCTAGCTAGATCCATCTCCAAAATGGCTAAATTGTTTTAGCGCTACTCGGTTGTAATGCGGTTGGCTTTCTTAGACCTCACTACCCGCGTTATAACAGGGGACACCTGTCCTAATATTGGAGGCTTTTGTTTGTGTGTTGTGTGTCCGTGGCACTATTACGCTAAGACGACAAGGCCCAGTGGCCTCATTGTTGGCATGAAGACTCACAAGATATCCAGTTTTGACATAAACTATGTGGAGTTGATCGTTCATTCGAGGTGCCCATAGGTAATCAAAGAGCACAGCATTCCATTTCTAGCCGATTGAAACAATGTCTAGCAAAATGGACTGAGATATTAAGTTTGCTATGAGTTTGCAAAATATTTTTGACCTCACAAATGGTAGGGTGGATAAGGTCAAATTCGACCTCCGAGGTCACCGGAGGTCACTAGAGATAGAATTAGCTTCCGGCCTTTATTATCCGTATTGCAGTCAAACAATTACATTCGTGGAGTTAAACTGGTACTCCACATACCAATTTAACTCCACGAATGTAATTGTTAACTTGGACAGAAATAGATGATAGGATATATGGTGTTGACACCCAAGATCATTGCTGGTCATCAGAGGCCAATTTTGTATTAAATAGCTTTGTCAGCCAAACGAAAGAACCTAAAGGGCTAACAAGTTGATGTTTCTGTTTTGTTTGTTGTGCAACCCTGACAAACCTTTTCAGAAAAAAATGCTGAAAAAAAGATTTTCATACTGGGACCCAATGGAAGAAGCACTAATGTGTATCCAGAAACCCTGTCGAACTAAGGGATTACATCATTTGTTTTGTTTTGTACACCAGAATACTTTTCAGTAACAGTTACTTTTTCAAGTATAAATAGCATAAATAACCCTTTTTCGCTTGTTGCGTTGTGTAAGAAGAAATATATTAAAGAACATATTTTCCACTGTGTTGTTATATTCGCGGCTATTTTTCCAAGGGAAACGCCGAGTATCCTTGTTTGTAGGCAAACTATAACAGACAATTCTTGAACTTTGCCAATCCTGACATAAGTAGATTTATTAATGTATAATACGCTATTCAACCTGACGTAAATAGAATTACTAATGCAAAATACGTTCAGCTATTATCTACTATTTCAACCACTTAAGCGACGTTGAGCTTGATCATTATCTAAATGGATGACCGTCTGGGAATATCAGGTGCCGTAAGCAGCAACAGGATTGTTCTGCGGTCGTTTCAGCTCATGCTATGCCGCCGAATAACAGAACTTCTTGCCAAACAGGCAACGGGCCGTCCATTTCTCAAGCACACACTGCTTCATAGAGGACATATAGCAGTGTGCTTTCCTAGGAGCCGCCATACTCGTCTAATGGCAGCGAAGACGACGATAACGACGACTATTGTAACCATTTCTGGATTAAATCATGCTAAGAAGGGTGTCCCCTGTAGGACAATAGTTAGAAAGCTAGTCTTGCAGACTACAGATGGTCACGTCTTTTCGGTCCTCAATAATTGACCAACAAATGTGGCTCTGTGCCAGGCTAAGCCGAAGTTGGTAAATGGAAATATGTTGTTAACGTGGAAAGAGTCAGGTATAGATTTTTTTATCGAAATATTTCCTCCACGTGTGTCAGGCAATGTCAAAAAAATGTCAGGTATATATTTTTTTTATCGAAATATTTCGTCTACGTGTGTCAGGCAATGTAAAAAAAGTGTCAGGTATATATTTTTTATAATGTAATATTTCGTTAACGCGTATCAGTCAATATCAGGGAGTGTCAGGTATAGATGTTTTATCGAAATATTTCGTCAACGTGTGTCAGGCAATGTCAGGAAGTGTCAGGCACGGGCAGGTATAAAAAGTACTTATGTTCTTTTTTTCTATAGTTTTGAGAAGGGTCATTAACATTCAAATAGTTCTTCAGACGATTGAACTCCTTGTTGTTGTTTGTGTTGTTCCATTATTCGGCCTTCTTCAGGTGTCGAAACGTCGTGTTAAGAACATAAATAACAAGAAGGAGTTCAATCGTCCGAAGATGTATTTGAATACACTGTTTCCCTTCATACATTCGAATTTAATTTAAAATAAACTTGGAAACAACAACGAACCGAACCATATTTCCTTCGTCTGTTAATCTTGTATTGATTTCCAATAGAAATATGTTTAAGAAACGTCTTTGTGGCCGTCGATTGAATTTTGCTTGTTTGATATTGTTTATGTGTCCGAGAATATAATAGCATTGCTTGTCTGATTTCGTTAGATCGGTCGTTTTAATCATTATATGATTTGTTCGGACTAACTCCCTCGTAAGATATTAGAAACCGTCAACCAAAACTGTCAACATAGGTCTCTTCAGTTTTCAAGTTGTCTGGCTGGCTATGCACGTATGCCCACGTGTACAGTGCGCACCAACGGAGATAGTAGGCTGAAAATATAAACATTTACTCATGTCTAGAAGAAATGTTTTTCTGTTTTACAAAAACTTCCGCCCTGAATATTCTTTTTTTGTTGGGAGGGGGGGATTAATCTGCAGTGTAAGTTTATGGTAAATTGGTCCCTTAGTTTGTGTCCGGCAGCATTCAGGTTTTTTTTTGGTTAATTTTCAAAAAATATTTTAATTGATCACTCCCAACACGGCATGCTGCCAAAAGACGTTGTTCATGTGACGGTTTCTATTAAGTGACAAACCAGACCTGTTGTTTATGTGTTCGAGAGTTTAATAGCATTTTTAGTTTGATTTGCGTTTCAATCATTTTATGTGGTTTGTTCAGACTAATTTCCTCGTAGGATATTGTTTATGAGTTTGAGAATATAATAGGATTTCTTATCTGAATGTTGTTAAAGGGGGCGTTTTAATAACTATATGTGATCTGTTTGGACTAATTCCCCCGTAAGACGAGGGAATTAGTCTGAACAAACCATTTACAATGAATATGATAGCATGTTTACAAGTTGGTGCAATCTCTCGCTTATTAGAATGTGAGTGCACCTAAACAACTTACCGGCAGCAATAAATATCTAGTACAGAACAGGCCTGCTTAGTCACTCAATAGAAATCGTCATGTAACCGACGTCTTTTGGCAACATGCCGTGTTAAATTACAAAATTGCGAAAAGGGGTGATCAATGAACTTCACACGCCTTTTGTTGGGCAGTGATCACTACAGAAAGTCTGAATTTTCAAAAAAAAAACAAGCGTGGGTGCTGCCGGATACAAACCAAGGGATCAAGCATAAACTTACATTGCAAATTGAAACTCCCACTAAAACCTATTTAGGAGTGGAACTTTCAAGGAAGAGGCCTGCTTAGTCACTCAATAGAAATCGTCATGTAACCAACGTCTTTTGACAGCATGCCGTGTTAAATTAAAAGAATGCGAAAAGGGGTGATCAATGAACTTCACACGCCTTTTGTCGGGCAGTGATCACTACAAAAAGTCTGAATTTTCAAAAAACAAGCGTGGATGCTTTTTTTCTAGACATTATAAGGAGTAAATGTTCGAATGTTCATCCCTCTAGCTCCATTGGTGCGGCCTGTACGCGCAATACATTCAGAAATAGCCAGCCAGCCAGCCAGCCAGCCAGCCAGCCAGCCAACCAGCCAGCCAACCAGCAAGCCGGCCAGGCTAAATTAAAAAAATGTTGACAGTTTTGGTTGACGGTTTTTTAATAAACAAACGAACAAAAAACTGGAAGCCATGTTTACGCTGTGGCGTACAACACGGGCACTTTTTAAATACAAGATGGCATCAACACAAAAATATAGCCATGGCAAATAAACTTACTTGTTGCACCCACTTGGGGAAATTAATGCCACTTTTACGCCAACATCGAAAACAGATGTTCACGTGTAAATTGTGGCTTGTTATTAAAATTAAAAAAAGATTAGTTCAAAAATGTTAATTTAGGAAGAGTTACTTTCCAACCCCGAATATTGACCTTTGCGAGAAGCAAAAAGAATGCCATAAAAAGTGGCCTAACATTTATGCGATATTCGATCGTGTGCTGGAGTATCTATCTATCTATCTATCTATCTATCTATCTATCTATCTATCTATCTATCTATCTATCTATCTATCTATCTATCTATCTATCTATCTATCTATCTATCTATCTATCTATCTATCTCAGTCTATTCATATCTATCTATCTATCTATCTATCTATCTATCTATCTATCTATCTATCTATCTATCTATTTATCTATCTATCTGTACAATGTAGACCAGTAAACATTTTCAGTTCAGATAGATTAGTTATTTGAACGGAGCCAGTTTTGCCACCCGACCACATTCGCAGGGCACCCAGGGAGGACTGAATTAACCTTAACCGACTCGAGGGCCCAACACATTGACCACACCCCTAGGGTACTGACAACTGGATGGGTCACATAATCCAATTCAGTAAAATAGCGGCAGACGTGAGCCAACTAACAAAAGATTCGATTAACTCCAGCTTTCTACAAAGGATATTGATTAATAACCCCTTTTGACTACCTATGCCAATTCGCAGTTTTTGACGCCGAAGGGCTCCATGTGTGCTGGGTATCAATAATAGGTCTATTTGAGCACTATCGCTCACATATGTTCTCCTTATATACAGGTAAAGCTCCTATTTAACAGAAGATGTGTTTCTAGAATATGGACAATCTGGGAGCTTTGTCTAATCTGGGAACAATTACATCTGAAGCTCCCACTTCGTCCGTTCCTACTTTGGAATATAATCGTCCAAAGTAGGAGCAGACGAAGCATCATCTGTATATATTTCTCCCTCTCACTTTTACTTCATCGTACTTGCCAAAATAAAATCCTTTGCAAAATAACTGGTAATTACACAGAGAACAGGGAAAATAAGTTTCATGCTTTTCCTCTAGGTGTTTCATGCAAGACAAATACGACCAGCCACCGACCATTATATTTTCTTATTTGCTACCTACTGCTCCGAACCGTGTCTCACCTTGAAGGATGGTAGGCACTTAGAATGTGATGTCTTCTACAGTCGACGCTGTTCTGTCTTTAAACGACTTTGAAGGTCCATTATAACCTGATTTTCAATACAATTTTCTATACATAAGGTAACTGAGTGGTACCCTTACGCTGGTTATAGCTTCAGCCGTCCCTGCTTAGGCACCACACATCACATTACTACTTAATCAGCCCGTTTGCGATATGTGAAATAGAGGTAAAGATCTATATCCGTTAACCAAGTCGTAAACAAATAGAAACAATGTTTGGTAAAGGTCTACATCCGTTAATAAGTCGAGAAAAATAGAAACAATTCTTTTTCGCCAGTAATTATTTGTGCTTTTAATCCGCTAGGCCCTAACAATCTTCCAAGAAGTTGTTAGTTTTTAGAAAAAAAAATGTTTTTTTTAATGTTTTACGAGGGGGGGGGGTTCTATTTACAATGTAACTGTATGGTAAACGGGACCGTTTCTTTCAGTCCATTGTATAGAAGTGAGGCTTCGAAGCATGTTGTCACTTCCCTTGTAAAATATCAAAGAAACCTCACTAGGAAAGTAACCGAATACTTCGAAGCCTCACTTCCATACAATGGACGGAAAGTAACGGTCCCGTTTACCATACAGTTACATTGTAAATAGAACACCCTCAAAAAACCTTAAAAATCATTTTTTCTGAAAAATAAAAAATCCTCGGAAGATTGTTAAGGATCTAAAAGATTAAAAGCACAAAAGATTACCGGCAAAAAAAGAATTGTTTCTATTTTTTCTCGACTTGTTTAACAGATGTAGAACTTTACCGAAATAGACTTAGAGGCGACAGGCACCCGAAGTGGCGTCACTCACTTCACCGTGCGCTATTTCAACCATAGCTGGGGGGGATGGATTCATGCCTTTCCCAGAGGAATTAGTGGGAAGTGAACACTCAGTCAGAGTGTAGATCCTATTTTACGTGACGTCACCCGTTGGGCCACCCTGCACCCCCTTTCTATACATGGAAATCTTTTTTCATGTTGTTTTTTCTGTATGCTGCAGATATCAGGATGTGTCGCTGAGCTGACCATACGCCTCTTGGTGCTGTCTGGAGATTGGATCTCGGTTGCCAGATTACGTTTTGTTTTCTAATCACCTGAAGAAAAGGCAGCGAAGGGCAGATGTCACATATTATCTCTGCGTCATGATTTTCTTCCTTTCTTATTTCCACGCGACGAACTTCGACAGGTATATGAACGCTAAAATCTTTTTCTTTCAGACCGAATTGAAAAAAAAGGTTCACAGTGTTCATGAGAAAGGAAAGGAACAGAGAGTGGGCGAAGAAAGAGGAATATTTCTTTCTTTTTTACGCCACGCTACGTCATATTATTCCTTTTTAAAATCAATTCTCGAAATAAAATTGTTTTAGAAATTACTAGTAAGAAATAAAGAAATAAAGAAAGCTGACTATATAATGCTTATAACTAATGTATACACTTCATAACATTTTCATTTCCCAATGAATTATATTGGATTTTGGACGATATTCTTCGTTTTTTTATGCAATAATTATTTATTTATGATTATTGAAAAATCAATTGGACACAAATAGTTTTATTACAGCAACAAATGTTGACAAACTTTGCCAAATGCTGTCAAAAATTGTATACACAACGTCGCAAGTTTTGAACAGAGTCTGTTCTTTATCTTCTTTTTAAACAACCCACACCAATAATAGGATCAACGTCGCAAATCAAATAGACAACTGCAAAAAGTCATAGAAACACCTTGTTATGTTTGTAAAGTAGAAATCAGCTTTTAAAAAATATATTTTGTTCCTTTACCCCGAGACGATGAAGATCCAATAATCTAATAGTATTTTCCGTTGTACGTGTTTCTTATCAACGAGTTGAAATTCTCCAGAGGGTGAATCTGTCAGAAAATATTTTGCAAACGAACTGAGCGACGCATGGGGTATGCAGTTGATTGTCTTAAACCATATTAATTTCCATGTCTTGCCAGAAGAATTTCACTTGGCAACTTACAAACACCAGGTCAACTGCACGTCTACTTAATATTTATTGTTGATCTTTATTGGGTTTATCGTTCATGAATCCATCGTTTTAGTCGGTACTACATTGGGATTTTTTGTGAGACTGGGTTAATTTCACTTTTTGGGGATCGATTTTTCGACTCATTGTCTAACTCCAGTCCAAGTCTGAAGTTAGCTCTGTTTTCTACCGTAACAACAAGAACAAGAACAAGAACAATCCTCACCAACATTAGGGGAGTAAACTCGTCACTGTTTATCTGTGCCGTCACGTTAAACTAAACCGATAAGTAAAATTAACATTCAAAATTAACATTCTTTATTTGAAATAAAGAGCATCTGATTGATAGGCGGCTCTCTTACCGACCGAGCTAAATTGACAAGTCTTACATATCTACGAAAATGTATGTTACAGATACGCAAGGTGTTATTTCATTCTAATACATAAATACATTTATAAAATTAACATTTCCCTACTGTGATTTGAAATCACGACCACGTGAATAGTTACCGGCTCTCTTACCGACTGAGCCAAGCCGACAAGTCTTGCATATCTATGAAAATTTATCATACAGGCGGGCTTATTTCATTCTAGTAAATAAATACATTAATAGTAAAACGCACATTTTTTTATAATTTTTTAGCTATTATATATGTTGGATATTTAGGCAGCCGTGGGCGGAGGCCGCAGATTTG
>VCCN01003852.1:447599-460769 GCA_006491835.1 Architeuthis dux | reverse complement strand
AGTTACTTCTTCTTTACCCCGAGCCTTACTCTTCCACAAACTATCATTATAATTCATTCCGGACTTTTGGAGATATCATATTGACTGAGAGATATGTTGGCGTTTTTCCCCGTATACTTCAGTATTCGCTTGTGTCTGTCAACACGACAACTTCAAAAGTTCCCAAAGAATTTTAATGAATATTTTTTTGTGGGGAATTGTATGCAGATTATTTTTGATACCAACACATTTTGCTCTAAATTTAGTCCCAAGCGAGATATTCGCAAAAATCTGATTTCGGTCGCCATCTTTCCAAGATGGTGGCCAAATCCGGTGTGGTAGACGGGTCTAAAATTAATCTATTATTAAGTAACCTTTTAGTAAGACAATACAACTTATTCCAGCTTTCCACCAAAACTGTCACCAAAACTGCAACATAGGTTTCTTCAGTTTTTAAAGCTGATCTGGCTGGCTATGTGTGTATGTATGTATGAATCGCGCGTAAAGGACGCACCAATGGAGCTAGATGGATACGTCATAAGATTTCAGCATTTACTCCTTATTATGTCTAGAAAAAAGGTTTTTTGTTTTTTGAAAATTCCTCCCAGAATAGGTTTTTAGTGAGGGTTCAATTTACAATGTAAGTTCATGCTAAATTCTTTTTAATGATCACTGCCCAACAGAAGGCGAGAGATCACCACAACCTTTTTAATTAACCACCTTCAACACGGCTTTCTGCCAAAATACATTGGTTGCATGACGGTTTCTATTGTGTGACTAACCAAATCTGTCCAATTTAATGTTTGTCTTCTTCATCATCAAACCATGCATTATTGGATGTTTGCTTTGTCGCAGCCAAAGCAGAGTGACCGGGTTATTTTTTAATGAATTTTCCTCTTTTCATTGAATTACAAAATAGAAGATTTCAAACATTTTTATAATCGATTAAATGTTTGAATTCCTGTTTTTGAAGAGCAACAATCTCTCCCTGACTGCACAGCATCCGAACTCTTCTCTCCTACTCGGCCTTAGGACTGTGATAAGAGTGGAGTATCTGATCAACTTGGTCATCCGTGGCCATGGGCAAGCAGCCGTTCAGTTCCAGAGTGGACGTCCGCCAAGGCTGTACATCCCTATTTCACATAATAGGATTAGGGCCAATTCCGGATTCCTGAAGCAGACCAAAAAGCAAGTACCGCGAGAACATAGACAATCTTTATCACCAACCACATGTACCCTTGTAGAGCCCCACTTGTGTCGGATTTGCCTTCGTGGGGTGGGGGCGAATACATACCCTAATTTCAGTGTCCAAGTTTCCTAACATATCACCGTGCAACGCGATTTTTCTTCCTGGGTAGTGAGTATTACTTTCTATTCACTTATTTCTGTTTTATTTTGTAAAATAGCAACTCAGTTCTATCTGGGTTTTTTTTATCTTGCAATCGCTAACTTGCAATCGATTATCTTGCAATGAGCAATGCCTTTTATCTCGGCTAATTATGTGCAACTTATTTGGGTAATAATATTTTCTAATTGATTATGTCTAAAAGTATAGAAAATGCCAATTATTCCATTCAAACTTTGCTTTTCTGGCCCGGATAGTGATATTAATATGTAATTGTCTTTCTTACTTGATGTGATTAATTATGTGCAAATTTGTCCGTTGTCCAATTGAAAATAAGTAGATTTCAAATTACCACTGTCCTGGTCACAAAAGCAAAGTTTAAAGGTAATAATTGACATTTTCTATACTACTTAAACATAATCAAATAGAAAATAACGCTTATTACCCCGGAACAAAAAAGCTTTTTTGAAAAGTTTCACATTGTAATTAGCCGAGATGGTTTGGTTTTTCACAAAAAATTGAATTTTGGAGTTATCATCCACTTAGCGAAAATCTTATTAACCCATTAACTGCGGTTGACATTCAAACGGCATTACGCCAGATCACTTGACCAATATGAGTACCATATTTGATAGCATATGAGACCAACAGGCATATATGCCCCTACCCATTCCGACAGAGTATTATTTGTTTTTGTGTATTTACGGGTAGGTATTTAATGTAATTATTGTTTCACCCGATCTCATGTATAGGTTGAATGTTGATTTATGGCCAGGAATGATATGCCTTGTGTCTCGTCCGATCTCGTGTATGGGTCGAATGTTGATTTTTGGCCAAGAAAAGTGTCTCGGTCGGTCTCGTGAATAGGTCGAGCATTGATTTTTAGCAAATAAATCCTTAATTGAATGCCGTGTGTATTGCTCGATTATACATCCAATAACCGATTATTATAACAGAGTACAATATCTTTTATATAAGCAATATATTTGGCAGAGCCATCATTGACATATCCATATTTCCAATAAACTGGGAACCTGATGCACCGAGTGCCAATGGTGGCATGTTTACCACTTTATTCTGAAACGCAGCTGCCTTCAGAAAACGTTTATTTCCATTCATAGTTTTAACTCAATTACAGCTTAACGTTATTAGAAACCGTCAACCAAAACTGTCACCGAAACGGTCAACAGAGGTCTCTTCAGTTTTCAAGTCAGTCTGACTGGCTATCTATGCACGTATGCATCACGCGTACATGCCGCACAAATGGAGCTAGAGGGCTGAAGATTTAAACATTTACCCCTTATTATGTCTAAAAAAGATTCCCACGGGAATAGGTTTTTAGTGAGGGTTCAATTTATGGAAGTAAGTTAATGCTAAATTGATATCTCAGTTTGTGGACGGCATCTTTCACGTTTGTTTTAAAAAAACAAACAATTGACACTTTTAGTGATCACTGCACAACAAAAGGCGAGTGAAGTAACTTATTCATTGATCACCCCTTTTCCCAATTTTTTAATTGATCACCTCCAAATCATCATGCTGCCAAATATCATTGGTCGCATGACGGTGTCTATTGAGTGACTAACCAGACCTGTTTAATGTAATGTTTGACTTCTTCATCCTCAAACGCTGCATTATTTGACGCGGCCTCAGACTTTGCTTTTCTGGCCATGATAGTGATATTCATATGTAATTGTCTTTCTTACTTAATGTGATTAGAAATATGCAAATGTGTCCGTTGTTCAATTGAAAATAAGTAGATTTCAAATTATCATTGTCCTGGTCACAAACGCAAAATTTGAAGTGAATAATTGACATTTTCTATAATTCTTAGACATACTCACTTAGAATATAACACCTATTACCCAGGAACAAAACACGTTTTTAAAAAGGTTGTACATTGTAATTAGCCGAGATGGTTTGGTCTTTGACAAAATAATCACCATCAAGATTGTGAGAACGTCACCAACTCTATATCTGAAATTGAATTTTAGACTTTTCACCCACTTAAGGAAAAGCTTATTAACCCATTAACTGCGGAAGAGTAATACTTATCCATGGCAAGATAAAAGATATTATCCATTGCAAGATAAAAGCCCTGACTCAGTATAGAACTGAGTTGCTATAAACCATAATAAAACAGACATTTTATTGGGAACTGCAATGACGGAAATTCCCGTCATTCGCAATTAATGTGTTATGGAATATTTTAACATTTCAAGAGGGTAAATCACCGCCAATATTGTGAGAAAGTCGCCAACTCTATATTTGTGATTGAATTTTAGAGTTATCATCCACTTAGCGAAAATCTTATTAAGTAACATTTCCACATTTTAAGAGAGTAATTATATTTCTTAACATAATTGGCAAAGATGGTTTGGTTTTTGACAAATAGATCAGCGTCAAGATTGTGTGGAAGTCATCAACTATCTGTTTGAAATTGAATCGTTGACTTGTTTAAAAATACCTCTGATGTCGTCGCTGATTTCGAAAATTGAAACACTCAGTAATTATAATTTCGTTGGGATCCTGATTGTATTATATGAGCAGGAATTCCTGATTCACAAAGTTAACTCACCAGGGAGAAGGAAGAAATCCACGGCACACAACAGTAACTGCATTAGACCAGAAAATAGCTTTAGAAGGTCGGCCTGATATTCTCTTTCTTGACGTCCAAACGGCATTACACCTGATCACTTGACCAATACGAGTACCGTATTTGATGGCATATAAGACCACAGGTATATAGGTCACCACCACATCTCGGCATGGAATATTAGGAAACAATTGTTTTATTGTATTTACGGGTAGGTACTGTATTTATATTTTCACCCGAATTCATATATGGGTCGAATGTTGATTTTTGGCCAGGAATGATATGCCTTGTGTCTCGTCCGATCTCGTGTGTATGTCGAATGTTTATTTCTGGCCAAGAAATCATTCATTTATGATATGCCCGGTGTCCCACCCAATCTCGTGTATAGATCGAATTTTGAGTTTTGGCCAAGAAATCATTTATTTATGATATGCCTTTTGTCCCACCCGACTCGTGTATAGGTCGAATGTTGATTTTTGGCAAGAAATAATTCATTTACGATATGCCCTGTGCTTCGTCAGTTCTCGTGAATATATCGACCGTCGATCTCTAGCAGATAAATCATTAATTGAATGCCGTGTTTATTGCTCGATTACACATCCAATAACTGATTATAGTAACAGAGTACAATATTTTATGACACATACAATACATTTTGCAAAGCCATCACTGAAATATCCATATTTCCAATAAATTGGGAACCTGATGCGCTGATCGCCAATGGTGGTACGTTTACCACTTTATACTGAAACGCAGCTGCCTTCAGAAAACGTGTATTTCCATTCATAGTTTTAACTCAATTACAGCTTAATAAAAACCGTCAACAAAAACTGTCACCGAAACCGTCAACATTTCTTCAGGTTTCTTCAGTTTTCAAGTCAGTCTGGCTGGCTATCTACGTACGTATTCATCACGCGTACATGCCGCACCAATGGAGCTAGAAGGCTGACGATTTAAACATTTACCCCTTATTATGTCTAGAAAAGATTCCCACGGGAATAGATTTTTAGTGAGGGTTCAATTTATGGAGTAAGTTCATGCTAAATTGATATCTCAGTTTGTGGACAGCATTTTTCAGGCTTGTTTTTTTAAAAAACAATTGACAATTTTAGTGATCACTGCACAACAAAAAAGGGAGAGAAGTAACTTATTCATTGATCACCCCGTTTCCCAATTTTTAATTGATCACCTCCAACACGGCATGCTGCCAAAAATGCTGCATTATTTGACGTGGCCTCAGACTTTGCTTTTCTGGCCATGATAATGATATTCATATGTAATTGTCTTTCTTACTTAATGTGATTAAAGATGTGCAAATGTGTCCGTTGTTCAATTCGAAATAAGTAAATTTCAAATTATCATTGTCCTGGTCACAAACGCAAAGTCTGAAGGAAATAATTGACATTTTCTATAATTCTTAGACATAATCAATTAGTAAATAACACTTATTACCCAGGAGCAAAACAAGTTTATAAAAAGGTAGCACATTGTAATTAACCGAGATGGTTTGGTTTTTGACATAATAATCACCATCAAGATTGTGAGAACGTCACCAACTCTATATCTGAAATTGAATTTTAGTTTTCATCCACTTAACGAAAGGCTTATTAACCCATTAACTGCGGAAGAGTAATACTTATCCATGGCAAGATAAAAGACATTATCCATTGCAAGATAAAAGCCCTGACTCAATATAGAACTGAGTTGCTATAAATCATAATAAAACAGACATTTTATTGAACTGCAATGAATGTTGATTTTTGGCCAAGAAACCATTCATTTATGATATGCCCTGTGTCCCACCCGATCTCGTGTATGGGTCGAATGTTGATTTTTGACCAGTAATTATAATTTCGTTGGGATTCTGATTGTATTATGCGAACTATGAATCCTTTATTCACAGAGTTAACTCCCCGGGGAGAAGGAAGAATCCAAAGGCACACAACAATAATTGCATTAGAACAGAACGTAGTTTTAGCAGGTCGGCCTGATATCGTCTTTCTTGACGCCAGATCACTTGACCAATATTGAGTACCGTATTTGATGGCATATAAGAGCCACCGGCATATAAATCTCCCCACCCTCATTTCAGCAGGGAATATTAGGAAAATTAGCTTTAGTGTATTTACGGGTAGGTATTTAATGTAATTATTGTTTCACCCGATCTCATGTATAGGTCGAATGTTGATTTTTGGCCAGGAATGATATGCCTTGTGTCTCGCCTGATCTCGTGTATCGTTGGAATATTGGTTTTGACCAGGAAATCATTCGTTTATGATATGCTCTCTGTCCCACCCGATCCCCTGTATAGATCGGATGTTGAGGTTTGGTCCAGAAAACATTCATTTATGATATGGTCTGTGTCTCGACCGATCTCGTGTATAGATGGAATGCTGATTTTTGTCCAGTAATGATATGTCTTGTGTCCCCCCCCCCGATCTCCTGTTCTATCCGTGTGACAGGACCTTTATCTTGCAATGGATAACTTGCAATCGATTATCTTGCAATGGATAAGTATTACACTTCCGCGGCTAATGGATTAATAAGATATTCGCTAAGTAGATGATAACTCTAAAATTCAATTTCAGATAGAGAGTTGATGACGTTCTCACAATCTTAATGGTGATTCCTTTGTCAAAGGCCAATCCATCTTAGCTAATTATGTGTAACGGTTTTAATAACCTTTTTGTTCCTGGGTAATAAGCGTTATTCTCGAATTGATTATGTCTAAAATGTATAGAACATGCCAATTATTGCTTTTCAGACCAGGATAGTGATATTCATATGTAATTGTCTCTCTTACTTTATGTGATTAATTAAGTGCAAATTTGCCCGTTGTCCAATTGAAAATAAGTAGAGTTCAAATTACCACTGTCCTGGTCACAAAAGCAAAGGTCGAAGGGAATAATTGGCATCTTCTATACTACTTAAAAATAATCAAATAGAAAATAACACTTATTGCATAGGAACAAAAAAAGGTCTTTTACAAAGTTTCACATTGTAATTAATCGAGCTGGTTTGGTTTTTGACAAAATAATCACCATCCGGAATGTGAGAACTTTACCAACCCTATATCTGAAATTGAATTTGAGATTCATCATCCACTTCGCGAAAAGCGTATTAACCCATGACCTGCTGAAGAGTAATACATATTCATGGCAAGATAAAAGACATTGCCCATTGCAAGATAATCGATTGCAAGTTATCGATAGCAAGTCATCTATTGCAAGATAAAGATCCTCACTCACAGATAGAACTGAGTTGCTATACATCATAATAAAAGAGACATTTTATTCAGTTAGCCATAGAACTACAATGAAGGAAATTTCCGTTATTTACAGTTAATGGGTTTAGGAATATTTTGACACTTCATAAAAGTAAATCACCGCCAAAATTGTGAGGGAGTCTCATCTCTGTATAGGTCGACTGTTGATTTGGGGCCAGGAATGATATAACTTGAGTCTCACCCGATCTCGTGTATAAGACGAATGTTGATCTTTGGCAAGGAATTGTTCATTTATGTTATGCTCTGTGTCTCGTCCGGTCTCGTGTATAGGTCGAAATTTACATTTTGGCCGAGAAATCACTCATTTATGATATGTCCTGTGTCCCACCCGATCTTGTGTATAGGACGAGCGTTGAATTTTGGTCAAGATATCATTAATCTATGATATGGCCTGTGTCTCGTCCGATCTCGTGTATAGGTCGAACGTTGATATTTGATCACGAAATCATTCATTTATGATATGGCCTGTGTCTCGCCCGATCTCGTGTATAGGTCGAGCGTTGATTTTTAGCAAATAAATCATTAATTGAATGCCGTGTGTATTGCTCGATTACACATCCAATAACCGATTATAATAACAGAGTACCATATTTTATGACATATACAATCCATTTTGCAAAGCCATCACTGAAATATCCATATTTCCAATAAACTGGGAGCCCGATGCGCCGAGAGCCAATGGTGGCACGTTAACTACTTTGTACTGAACCGCAGCTGCCTTCAGAAAACATTGTTCATTTCCATTCATAGATTTAACTCAATTGCAGCTTAACGTTATTAGAAACCGTCAACCAAAACTGTCACCGAAACTGTCAACATAGGTATCTTCAGTTTTCGAGTCAGTTTGGCTGGCTATTTATGTATGTATGCATCACGCGTATAGACCGCACCAACGGAGCTAGATGGCAGACAATTTAAACATTTACGCTTTATTATGTCTAGAAAAAACTATTTTTTAAAGATTCTAACCAGAATAGATATTTAGTGGGGGGTTCAATCTATGAAAGTAAATTTATGCTAAATTGATCTCTCAGTTTGTAACCGGCAGTGTTCACGCTTGTTTCGTTTTGTTTTAGTGATCACTGTCCAACAAAAGGCGAGAGAAGTAATTCATTCATTGATAAACCCTTTTCACAATTGTTTAATTGATCACCTCCAAAACGGTATGCTGCCAAAAATCATTGGTCGCATGACTGTTTCTATTCAGTGACTAACCAGACCTGTTCAATTTAATGTTTGACTTCTTCATCCTCAAACGATGCATTATTTGACGCGGCCTCAGACTTTGCTTTTCTGGCCATGATAGTGATATTCATATGTAATTGTCTTTCTTACTTAATGGGATTAAACACGTGTAAATGTGTCCGTTGTTCAATTGAAATAACTATCAAATCACCATTGTCCTGGTCGCAAACGCAAAGCTTGAAGGGAATAATTGGCATATTCTATACTTCTTAGATATAATCAATCAGAAAATAACACTGATTACCCAGGAACAAAAACCGTTGCATATTGTAATTATCCGAGACGGTTTTGTTTTTGACAACAAATCACCATCTAGATTGTGAAGACGTCACCCACTCCATATCTGAAATTGAATTTTAGACTTATTATCCACTTAGCGAAAAGCTTATTAACCCATTAACTGCGGAAGAGTAATACTTATCCATTGAAAGACAATTGATTGCAAGTTATCCATTGCAAGATAATAAAAAACCCTCACTCACAGATAGAACTGAGTTGCTATAAATCATAATAAAACTGAATATTTATTGATTTATCCATAGAACTGCACTGACGAGAATTCCTGTCATTCGGAGTTAATTGGTTAAGGAATATTTTAACATTTCAAGAGGGTAACTCACCGCCATGATTGTGTGAAAATCGCCAACTCTATATTTGAGATTGAATGTTAGAGTTATCATCCACTTAGTGAAAGTCTTATTAAGTAACATTTTGAACATTTTAAGTAATTATATTTCTTAACATAATTCGCCAAGATTGGCTTTTTGACAAATAGATCAGGGTCAAGATTGTGTGAAAATCATCAAGTATCTATTTGAAATTGAATCGTTGGGATCCTGATTGTATTATGTGAACAGGAATCCTTGTTTCACAGAGTTAACTCCCCGGTGAGAAGGAAGAAATCCACGGCACACAACAGTATTTGCATTAGATCAGAAAGTATCTTTAGCAGGTCTGCTTGATATTCTCTTTCTAGATGTCCAAACTGCATTACGCCTGATCATATAAGACCCACAGGTATATAAGACCATCCATTTCGGCAGGGAATATTATGAAAATGTTTGCTAGTGTATTTACGGGTTGGCATTTAATGTAATTATCGGTTCGCCCGATCTGATGCATAGGTCGAATGTTGATTTGAAATCATTCATTTATGATATGCCCTTGGTCCCAGCCGATCTCGTGTATGAGGTCGAATGTTGATTTCTGACCAAGAAATAATTCATTTATATGCTCTGTGTCTCGTCCGATCTCGTGTATAGGTCAAATTTTGATTTTTGACCAGGAATGATATGCAATTGTGTCTCGTCCGATCTTGTGTATAGGTCGAATATTGATTCTAGATCAAGAAATCATTCATTCATGATATGCCCAGTACCTTGTCAGTTCTCATGTATAGGTCGAGTGTTGATTTTTAGCAAATAAGTCATTAATTGAATGTCGTGTGTGTTGTTCTATTACACATCAAATAACCGATTATACTAACAAAGTACAATATTTTATGACATATACAATACATTATGAAAGGCCATCATTGAAATATCCATATTACCAATAAACTGCGAGACTGATGCGCCGAGCGCCAATCGTGGTACGTTTACCACTATATACTCAAAGGCAGCTGCCTTCAGAAAACATTGTTTATTCCCATTCATAGATTTAATTCAAATGTTGATTTTTGGCCAGAAATGATATGCCTTGTGTCTCGTCCGATCTCGTGTGTATGTCGAATGTTTATTTCTGGCCAAGAAATCATTCATTTATGATATGCCCCGTGTCCCACCCGATCTCGTGTATAGATCGAATTTTGAGTTTTGGTCAAGAACTCATTTATTTATGATATGCCTTTTGTCCCACCCGACTCGTGTATAGGTCGAATGTTGATTTTTGGCAAGAAATAATTCATTTACGATATGCCCTGTGCTTCGTCAGTTCTCGTGAATAGATCGACCGTCGATCTCTAGCAGATAAATCATTAATTGAATGCCGTGTGTATTGCTCGATTGCACATCCAATAACTGATTATAGTAACAGAGTGCAATATTTTTGATATATGCAATACATTTTGCAAAGCCATCACTGAAATATCCATATTCCCAATAAATTGGGAGCCTGATGCGCTGATCGCCAATGGTGGTACGTTTACTACTTTATACTGAAACGCAGCTGCCTTCAGAAAACCTTGTTTATTTCCATTCATAGTTTAAACTCAATTACAGCTTAACGTTATTAGAAACCATCAACCAAAACTGAACATTGACGCCTTATTATGTCTAGAGAATTCCCAGCAGAATCGGTTTTTAGTCAGGGTTCAATTTATGAAAGTAAGTTCATGCTAAATTGGTCTCACACTTTGTGGCCGGTAGTGTTCACGCTTGAATCTTTTAAAATCCAGACTTTTTTTTAGTGATAACTGCCGAACAAAAGGTGAGAGAAGTAACTTATTGATCACCGCTTTTCCCAATTTTTTAATTGATCACCTCCAACACGACATGCAGCCAAAGATTGGTCGCATGACGCTTTCTATTGAGCGACTAACCATACCTGTCCAATTTAATTTTGACTTCTTCAACCGCAAACGAAATCATTCATTCATGATATGCCCAGTGCCTCGTCCGTTCCCATGTATAGGTCGAGTGTTGATCTTTAGAAAATAAATCATTAATTGAATGCCGTGTGTATTGCTCGAAAATAAGTAGGTTTCAAATTATCATTTTCCTGGTCGCAAACGCAAGGCTTGAAGGAAATAATTGACATTTTCTTCTATACTACTTGAACATAATCAAATAGAACAAAGGCTTATTACCCAGGAACAAAAACCGTTTTTTTAAAATTTCCACATTGTAATTAGCCAAGATGGTTTGGTTTTTGACAAATAATCACCATCAAGAATGTGAGAACGTCACCAACTCTATATCTGAAATTGAATTTTAGAGTTATCATCTGCTTAGCGATAAGCTTATTAACCCATTAACTGTGGAAGAGTAATACTTATCTATGGCAAGATAAAAAAGATGGTCCATTGCAAGATAATCGATTGCAAGTTATCCATTGTAAGTTATCCATTGTAAGATAATGATCCCCACTCACAGATAGAACTGGGTTGCTATGAATCATAATAAAACAGACATTCTATTGTGTTCGCCATAGAACTGCAATGACGGAAATTTGCGTTATTCACAGTTAATGGGTTAAAGCGATATTTTAACATTTCAAGAAAGTAAATCACCGTCAAGATAGCGAGAAAGACGCCATCTCTATATTTGAGATTTAATTTTAGAGTTATCATCCACTTAGAGAAAATCTTATTAAGTAACATTTCCACATACTAAGAGAGTAATTCTATTTCTTAACATAATTGGCGAAGATGGTTCGGTTTTTGACAAAGAGATCAGCGTCAAGATTGTGTGGAAGTCATCAACTATCTGTTTGAAATTGAAACGTTGACTTGTTCAAGAATTCCTCTGATGCCGTAGCGGATTTCAAAAATTGAAACACTCAGTGATTATAATTTCGTTGGGATTCTGATTGTATTATGTGAGCAGGAATTCTTGATTCACAGAGTTAACTCTCCGGGGAGAAGGAAGAAATCCACGGCACACAACAGTATTTGCATTAGACCATACAGTTGCTATAGGACGTCTTTCTGATATTCGCTTTCTTCACATTCAAATAGCTTTACGCCAGATCACTTGACCAATATGAGTATCGTATTTGATGCCACCTAAGACCGACAGGCATATAATACCCACCATTTCAGGTATTTAATGTAATTATTGTTTCATCCGATCTCATGTATAGGTCGCATGTTGATTTTTGGCCAGGAATGATATATTTTGTGTCTCGCCCGATTTCGTGTATAGGTTGAAATTTGAATTGTGTCCAAGAAATCATTTATTTATGATATGCCCCGTGTCCCACCCGATCTCGTGTATATATCGAATGTTACTTAATGTGATTAGAAATGTGCAAATGTGTCCGTTGTTCAATTGAAAATAAGTAGATTTCAAATTATCATTGTCCTGGTCACAAACGCAAAGTTTGAAGGGAATAATTGACATTTTCTATAATTCCTAGACGTAATCAATTAGAAAATAATACTTATTACCCAAGAGCAAAACTGATACACCGAGTGCTAATGGTGGTATGTTTACCACTTTATTCTGAAACGCAGCTGCCTTCAGAAAACATTGTTTATTTCCAATCATAGTTTTAACTCAATTACAGCTTAACGTTATTAGAAACCGTTAACAAAAACTGTCATTGAAACTGTCAACATAGGTTTCTTCAGTTTTCAAGTCAGTATGGTTGGCTGTCTATGTACGTATGCATCACGCATACATGCCGCACCAATGGAGCTAGAAGGCTGAACATTTAAACATTTACACCTTATTATGTCTAGAAAAGATTCCCACGAGAATAGATTTTTAGTGAGGGTTCAATTTATGTAAGTAAGTTCATGCTAAATTGATCTCTTAGTTTGTGGACGGCATTTTTCACGCTTGTTTTTTTAAAAAACAATTGACACTTTTAGCGAGGCGAGCGAAGTAACTTATTCATTGATCACCCCTTTTCCCAATTTTGTAATTGATAACCTCCAACACGGCATGCTGCCAAAATTCATTGGTAGCACGACGGTGTCTATTGAGTGACTAACCAGACGTGTTCAATTTAATGTTTGACTTCTTCATCCTCAAACGCTGCATTATTTGCTTTTCT
>VCCN01003852.1:202094-215937 GCA_006491835.1 Architeuthis dux | reverse complement strand
AAGCTTGCAGACCACATTGGTGCGGATTATGTTATATTTGTGATTATACAATACTATTAAATCATAATTACATAATACTATTAAATTCTAATTACACTATACTATTACTAATTTTGCAATAGATTCCATAGTAACTAAGGTTATCTCATTAACGTTGAGTTATGAAAGCGTTGCGTTGTTGCTACTTTTGACGCATGATATATAATTAAAATTACAGGTATACCTTGATTAAATAGAAAAAGAAGTTTTTTTTAAAAAAACTAACAAATTGTCGAAGTTACTAAGATACTTTCTCCCGGAAAAATAAAAAGTGTTTTTTGTGCTTCCAATCCAACCTTCTTTTTTATTACTCTAAGATGACAGTTACTGAATGACTGTAACATTTAAACTCCAATAATCGCTATAAAAACCAAAACCTAGTGTTACGAAGAATAGTTGGATTGAAAGCACAAAAACTACTTTTTTCCGGGAGAAAGTATATTAGTAACTTCGAAAATGTGTTAGTTTAAAAAAAAACAAACTATTTTTTATCGAATGTAAGTAACTTAGGACTATCGGTGTCGAGGCAAAATGTGTCCCTTTTCGATTCTACAACTTTCAGGGTGCCTGATGTAAACTTGATCCAGGTATTGCTGTAGCAAAAAGGTTACGAACCTCTGAGTTTTAGTACGAAAGGCCAGAGTCTTTTCCCCTTTATTATCTTTTCTTCTTTGTTAAATTAAGTGAATCGAAGAACAAGGAAAAGAAGGAGACTGGCTGCTCCAGAGTCAAACTCTGCTCCTACTTCTACTTCCTTGCGTAATTCTACTATGAATTTTGGAGGTATAAGACTTGTCAGTTTAGCACAGGTGGTAACACACCAGGCTAGACATCACCTGATCGCAAGTTCAAATCTCGGTAGTAAAATGATTTCATATGTCAGTTTGCTCCCCTATTTTTGGTGAGGATTGTTCTTGTTCTTGTTGCATAGGAAAATAAAGTCTTGGATTGGTGTTTGACAAAAGGAACTTTAGGCATCTAATCAGAATTGAAGAAATGTGTGGGTGTAGCGATAACTCGATAACTAGCCATTGTACGAAGTTGGCATTCGCCAGATATATAAGACAGCACACACGGCAATGCAGTGTCGGGTTTGAAGTTGTTTGGATCAGCGGTTTTCCAGAATTCTAATAAAAATAATTAAAATATTAAAGATTATAGATCTTTTTTCATGGTTTCTATAGAGTATGTTCCTTGACTTCCGTTCAGTAAACGTATCTAAATTTAGATATACAATATCTAAATTGGCAACACCGAAGAAAAATAAGAAAAATACTTCGATGCCGTAGTTTCGTACGACGGACAGAAATTATTCTACGAAACAATTATGGCAGGCTGTCCCACACACCATAAAGTCCGGCTCCTTCCAAACATGCAGCTTTGGAACGGGCATTGCCTTAGTATATTTAAGTAACATGAATATTTAATAACAGAATAACACGAGTTCGACATGAATCTATTCACATGCAATTTAAATACAATTGTGCCATTCTTTGACAACAGATAGATTATACAGCTAACATAATTCACATATGAAAGCATCCCCACAAAGGGTATACAAAATTAATATTAATCAGGTCTGCTTAGTCACTCAATAGAAACCGTCATTTTACCAACATCGTTTGGCAGCATGCCGTGTTGGAGGTGATCAATTAAAAAAAACGGGTGACAAACGTTTTCCAAATTTTCAAAAAACAAGCGGGCACAAACTAGGGATCAATTTAACATAAACTTACATTGTAGATTGTACCCCCACCCGCCACTAAAAACCTATTTAGGGAGGAAATTTAAAAAAGTTTTTCTAGACATAATAAGGATGTTGATATTTTCAGCCCTCTAGCACCATTGGTGTGGCCTATACGCGTGATACATGAAACTGAATAAACCTATTTTCCCAGTTTTAGTGACAGTTTTGGTTGACGGTTTCTTGTATATACCAACGACAGAGTTGGAAAACACAATAGCCGCATAAATATCACAGCGAAATACAATATAGCAGTATTTACCAAGAGACACATTGATAAAATGATTGCATATACAGGGTGGGTGAGAAAAAACTCCCCATTGGAAATCTGTTTGAATCCCTGGTTAATCCAGTGAAAGAAATTCACGGATATACAAAAGTTACAAATAGTTTCTAATAGGGAGTTAATTCTCACCCACCCTGTATAAGCTGGAAACTTCAAGAAAAAATATAGAAATCTCAGTATAAGGCATTTCACATTTGGCACAAAAGATTTTCTATGCAAACGACTAAAATGATGAAGGAAGCATTTTGTATTAGGCACATATACCACACATCTAAAATGGTTAAGAAATAAATGATGTGACTTTGAAAAAAGGATATAACATTTAATTTATTACACACGAGGGACTACAGACATAAAAGACATAGGCTGAAACGACTTCAGCCTATGTCTTTTATTTACATCGCGGGACGTGATTATAAAACAATCACATATTCCAAAACTTTTCGCCAATGGCAAGCAGAACATTTTGTTCCTCGGATGATTGAAATCCTTCTTGTTTGTCTTGATAACACGACGTTTCGGCTGATCCATTCTTAGGCCGTCTTCGGGTGTAATAATGGCTGACCACATCTGGAGAGAGAAAGGCGACCACTTTCCCCTCTGGGAGGAAGTCCAGATTATTGACAGAGAACGCTGTTGGAAGCAGAGAAAAATCAAAGAGGCAGCTCATATCAACGTGTCGATTAAATGCATTAATGGTCTGGCTGGCTGGCTGGCTATGTATAACTTACACGACGTTTAATCTCTAAACTATGTGATCCACACTGCTCAAAACTCGATGGAAACCGTTTGAAGTCACCATACTGATAAAGGCGGAACCTTCTATTCTGGTCTGATAAATTTAATATGAATCCGATAAAGCATCAGTTAGTTCGTGGGTCCTCAATGACTGTGTCACTTCGTGACGAAACGAAGATCTGGGGCAAGGCAAGGGGTATGCATATTTGACACCTGATCATGAGATGTCAATATGTCAATATAAATCCGTCACGATGGATCAATGCGATAAATAGCCTTATGATATTCCCAGATTGTCATCTGTCGCCATATTTCAAGGCCCCGATGTATAGGACAGTAAAACAAATGCCGATGTTATCATGAACATGGATTTAATACTTCAAGAGATATATATCAAGCGTACGACTAGGGATCTTATCTGGCTGCATATACTCGAGTTTAACTATTGTTGCTGATCCACAATAAAAGGCCTGTCCAGAAGGTCCATTTCAGAGTATTCTGGTAGGGAAAAGGGGAGGACAAGTCTGCATTATTGACCATAGTCTAGAAATCGGTCTCCTCTAAGGAGAATTAACAGTATCGCTACAGGAGGATCTCTGTATAATCCCCAGCTGCTCATGGCACCTAGTATACCCAGTTGGTCACCCATCTAGGTACTGACCAGGCTCTACGACATAACTTCGGTGACCGTGCGAGAACGGGTGTATCGAAAACGATTTGGTCGTAACATCCAATCGTTTAATATTAACGAGGAAAGAGCCTACTTAGAGCAATGACGCTTCAGTCGCTTTCAAAGTACTCTCCTTGGTAACTTACACACTTATCCCAGCGTACCTTCCACTTTTCAAAACAGTCTGCAAAGAACCTTTTCGAGATTAGTATCAACTGCCTCGTGGCCTTCACTTTAATCTCGTCCACGGTCTTAAATCTGTTTTTTTAGAAAAGTCAAACGTCCTAGAGGGCTAAATCCGAACTGTCTGTGGACTGACAGCACTAGGTGTTGCGATGTTTTGACAAAGAATAACCCTACACGACACGCGAAGAATGACTTGCCAGTCATTGTGAAATCGACGGTCACACAATACATAAGCTCACTCTGGCAACTCACTGCTGACTGAGTAACTCCACAGAAGAATTGTCTGTTCATGTATGCAGTCATCACGCAGCCGGTTCTCGAGATATTAAGAGTGGATTTCCGCACTGACCTCTTATATTCATTATAAATGATTGGAAGGAAAGAATAAAGAAGCATCGGTATACATAAATATGTGTTGGATGGGGAAAGTCAAAACCCCACGCAACAGAACAGATCTATTAGAAACTGTCAACCAAAACTGTCACCAAAATTGTCAACATAGGTTTCTTCAGTTTTCAAATTGGTCTGGCTGGCTATATATGTATGTATCGCTGTACGTATCGCACGTACAGGCCGCACCAATGGAGCTAGAGGGCTGTAAGTTTAAACAAAATAGGTTTTTTGGTTGAGAGTTCAATTTATAATGTAATTTTCTGCTAAATTGATCCCTTAGTATGTGTCCGGCAGCATTCACGCTTGTTTTTGTTTTTTTTTGAAAATTCGGACTTTTCTTTAGTGATTGCTGCCCGACAAAGGGTGGGAGAAGTAACTTATCGAATGATCACCACTTTTTCCAATTTTTTAGTGGATCATCCCCAACACGCCATGCTGCCGAAAGAGGTTGGTCACGTGACGGTTTCTAGTGTATGACTAACCAGACCTGCATCTATAATAAATGGTTGCAAGGAAAGAATCGGGAGGCACAAAGAAGAGCAATTAACCTAGTTTTAGAGTGCCGGCAGCAGGTCGCAGCCACTAAATACGTGTCGTGTGGGGAGGGGAATAGAACCCTCTAACATAACAGATCTATTCTATTTAAATAGGAAATCTCTCTCTGTTTTTTCTATAGAAGCACATCAATCCAAAGCCATTGTAACACAGCTCTGGTTAGTCACCCAATAGAAACCGTCACTTGACCAATGCCGTTTGGTAGCTTGCTGCGTTAGGGGTGATCAATTAAAAAAATTGGAAAAAAGGGGTGATTAATGAATAACTTATTCTCTCGCCTTTTGTTTAGCAGTGATCACAAAAAAGTCCGAATTTAAAAAAAAAACAAGCGTGAATGCTGCCGGACACAAAATAAATGATCAATTTAGCATAAACTGACATTGCCAATTGAACCCCTGCTAAAAAAAACTATTTCGAGGTGAATTTAAAAAAACAACAAAAAAATGTTTTTTCTAGACATAATAAGGAGTAAATGTTTAAATTGTCCGCCCTCTAGCTCCATTGGTGCGGCCCGTACGCGCGACACATACATACATACATACATACATACATACATACATACATACATAGCCAGCTAGCCAGCTAGCCAGCCAGACCAGCTTAAAATTTGAAGAAACCTATGTTAACAACTGTTGACAGTTTTCGTTGACGGTTTTGAACAGTGAATTGATAATACAAGTCGCACTTGTATTCTGAGTTCAACAAATATAACGATGTACAATGATGGTACCAATGATAACGTTAGATAAGACAGTACGATGATGTCTACGTACCAAGTATGATGAGTCAATGTGCCGGCTTACTAATCCCAGCCGTGGCATCTAATATTTAAGACCAAGGAATATATCAAATAAAGGCTTGACTTTAGTCTGAGTACTGTTTTTCTCCACCTATTACACGTGTGTATACGCTCGTAGTGGCATGCAATCAGTCTGTTTGAATATTCCTTATATAGTTTATATAGTTATATGGGTCCCCCTCTATAAGGAATCGCAGTAAGTGATTAAACATCTTGTTATTAAGGCCCCAGTGCTGATGACTTAAAAACCTGAGAAATCGTCAAGACTGCGATCTGTACATCATAAAAATCCATTCCTTTTATTGTTCGGTCTTTGGTGTCGTTTACACTTATTTTGCGTTTATGACCTTTAACAACTTAATAGGTATTAAAAGCACGGCGTATATCGTAGTGTCACACCAAATACTTAATCAATTGGTCTGTATTTGTAACAACCAGTATTTAGCCACAGACGCCTTAGATTGCTTTCTTTCTAAAGCCATGCTATTGCTAAATTTAACAGAGAAAAATGGCGGAGCAGAAGAGGAATGTTCTTCAGCAACAATAATGTCTTTTGCAAAGTTCTAAAAATGACAGACAAATTCATAAATGTACACAACAACTTAATATATATTAATGACGACTATTTTTTATGTAATATTAAAACGTGAATAACTGAATTTTTGAGCCGAATTGTTGTTACTATTATAAGTTGATCTTTTCGTCCTTGCCGTTTTAACGATGTTTTGGCTATTCTGCTGTCGCATTAGGTAACCTGGTAATACCGAACAGAAATTAGAAATCGTCAACCAAGACTGTCACCAAAACTTTCAACATAGGTTTCTTCAGTTTTTAAGCTAGTCTGTCTAGCCAACTGGCTATGTATGTATCGTGTGAACAAGCCACACCGCAGCTAGAGGGCTGGAAATCTAAACATTTACCCTTATTATGTCTAGAAAACGTTTTATTTTTTGAAAATCCCACCAAATAGGTTTTAGTGGGGGCGAGGCGGCGCTCAATTTGTTATGTAAGTTCCTGTTAAATTGGTCCCTTAGTTTGTGTCAGGCAGCATTCACGCTTGTTTTTTTGTTGAAAATTCGGATCTTTTTAGTGATCACTGCCCAACAAAGGGAAAACTTATTCACCCATTTCCCCAATTTTTTTAATTGATCACCTCCAACACGACATGCAGCCAAAGGACGTTGGTCACATGGCCGTTTCTATTGAGACTACCCAGACCTGTAGTTTTTATTTTTTTTATTTCCAGTGATAGAATGCTAAAAGTCATATTTCCATCGGTTTTTAAGAAAAGAATAATTATAATGCAATCAACGACTTAAGAAAAGGTTATATTAACTATACAGGGTGTTGTTAAAGTAATGCAGCATTCAAAAGAGAAATAACTCTTTAAACGAAATGTATAAGTTGCCTCCCCCTTAAATAAATCCAAAAACAAATTAGTTGCGTATGATTAATTATTTAAATACAATCTACAATTATTCTGAGAATACAGCTAAGCGTATCAGCCAGTCAGCTGACTAAATCATTTACGTATTATTAATTATTTAAATAAAATCTCTCAATTCTTTAAGGATATTGCGTTACTTTAAATGTTCTTTTAAAGAGTTATTTCCCCTTTTGGAAGTTGCATTACTTTAACAACACCCTGTAGTTTGTATAAATTACAAGCAAAATATATCTTCTGGGCCTGTGGAGCAATGATTAATCGCTGGTCTGGTGTGATTGATCCTCCTTGTGTGTTTACTATCATGGCCCTGTAATTGTCTCCTTTAATAGCAGTATTTCAATTATTGTATCATTGTCGAATCTATTCTTCCTGTTTCTACTTCCCCCCTCCAAAAAACAACAAAAAAACAAAATACGATATCTGATAACACATGATCGCTTGTCGGGAAGCTACTTCTAAATTCAGACGACAATTTTAGCACGTCAGGTGTGTACTTGGGCAACAGCAGAAAACAATTTTGTTTCTATAAAGCACACTGACCTTTAATTTCAGAGTCGGTCAATCAGGAAGCTAGTTCCATATTTAAACATTCCACAAGAGTCCAACGCCTTCCTGGAAATCTGATTAGTTAATCACCGTTTCTCGAAGTAAAAATAAATATCCGGAGGGAAACTGTGACTGCCGAGCATCAGTTTAAATTGTTGAAGATATTTTCACGACCTCTAGAGTATAAACAGGAAAAAATAACTGGATTCGCAAGTAGCTTTAGAATAAATCTCAAGTTACAAGTTGCTTCATAATAAAACAGATGGAATATGTTCCCGATGAAAATATTATTCCTTCCTTTCGTACTGGAATGAAAAATGTATGATTCGTTTTATAGTTTATTTTTAGTATCAGTGCTACAACAACAGTCAGATCACATTTTACTTAAATTATATAAAAAGAAACTGAAATAGAACCAAACTTGCAGCGTATGGAATGTACAACAGTAAGCTATATCACTAATACAGGGAATGTATGGTGTTCGGTATTAGTTTTAAGCTACATCCGAAAAAGTAATCCAAAAGTTGAAGTAAAAACCATATGTTATCGGTTCTAGTTCTATCGGTAAACTGTCAAGACGAGACATCTAAAACCTTGAAATACAAACTTCAGCAGCAGAAATAGTTATTTACTTTTTCCTTAAATAAAGTTAGAATGCTGTTGGGTACTACCACTATTATTGTGACGTCACCTATCACTTATTCAGGTACATCTGTGAGAGAGCCCCGTTCAGGTCGTAATCCATATTGTAAACAGGAATAAAGAATTTGCAATTCGTCCATTGAGCAACAGATAGTAAACTGAATTTGCTTGTAAAATATGTGATTACCTTGGATGACGACGGATTGAACGGTTGATATGGTACTTCGATTATGGGATTGATTAGGGCACCAAACTAAGAAACTTTCGTAGTTGAATGCGTCAAAGCAGTCATTTGTAAAGTGGGCAGTACCACCCCCTGGGAGCGGTGGAAATATCCAAGGGATGATGAGCAAGAATGGAGGGGTGTAGACGGAGCCGGGTGACATCAGAACCAAGACAACGTTTCTTTTTACAAAATCTATATAACACTATCCTAGTTCTGCTATTATTAGGGATTCCGTTTCTCCCTTCAAGTGTTCTCCGCGCATCTATATCCATGTCATTTTGTCTGCAATTCCTGTCGTTTATCTCTTCAACTCCTCAGGAAATTGCTTGTCAAACTCCAGTCGAAGTCGGTAGCTGGAGTTGATTTTGTTTTCCCACCGTAACAACAACAACAACAACAACAACAGCAACCCTCACCTAATTAAGGGGAGTACATTCTTCACTTTTTATCGGTCAACCAAACCGATATATAAAATTAGCATTTCCCTACCGTGATTTATAATCACAGCCAAGTGATCAGAAGGCGGTACTTTTACCAATTGAGCCACTTATATTAGAAATACGTAAGGAAGTAGAAGTAGGAGTGCAGTTTGACCCTGCAGTGCCTTGGCGTGTCTTCCAAGTTTTGTTCTCTTTTTAGTTCTGCTGACATTTCTCGCTGACTTAATCAATCTCTCATCAGTCATAACTATTATTACTGAAAAATATTACACATTTTCTACGAACGGTCCTGGATTTCCAATAAGATGAATATCACAAAATAATCCTGCCAAACAGTTCGCATCTCCAAAGAAAAAGCCAACGCTACTGTCAGCGAAACGAATGCAATTGAATTCGGATTTAATTATACAAATGCATTGAAATGCAAAACAAATATTTATATGGTATTTGCGTTCTGACAATCAAAGTGAAAGAGAACATTTTCGAAGCTCTAAGAAAACAACGTTTTTTTTAACGATGTAATAAAATAAATCTCGTTTGAGAAATCGGGAGGGCTGGGCGTTGGGCCAAAACCCAGCCTCTGTAAAAACCTAAAATTGCTACCGAAGCAATGAATAAATCTCCAATGAACGATTTTCATATTGTGAGTCTAACATTTCTCAATATGCCTTGTCGCATGGGAGAATCAACTACTACTACTGCTACTACACTTGCGAAATATTCCGTGCAAACTAGCGAGTCTATCTGAATTAAACTGCTTTTTAATCTCTTATATTACCTCAAAGTAAATCCAAGAGAAGTTTGAGGTTCGTTGTGTGAAGTTCCAGGATAAAACATTGTTATTATGCGATTAATAATCCGGATTAGTTCCCTTTACTTTATTGTTTTGATAACTCCTTTTTGAATGGTAATCTCTCCGACCTTCCTAGTGTTGTTTGAAGTGTAGGCTTTGCGATTAATTGTTCGAAATAGTTTCATCAGGTTTATTGTTTTGATCACATGTTTCGGTCGGTAGACTCTCCGAAATTCGTCAGGTGTATGTCAAATCCAGTTTCATCTTTTTTCTCAATGATCCAAACGACAAAGATTCGTTTGACCACGTAAATTTAAAACGTACACGAATTAAACAAAATACGTAAAGGTTCTCTTGTTGCCAACCAAGATTGAATCGCCCAGTCTACCCTGTTTCAGCATTCCCTGAAGTTTACAGGATACGAAAATGTAGTTTTCAAGAGGTTGGGGAAAAACACCGACACAATGCAATAAGTCAAACGGCACGTCAATGTCGCAGCACCGGAACGATTCCTTCAAGGGACACTTCCTCGCTTATCACCGGTAAGCTATCACTAACTCCGAGGCGCTACAACGTAATTCACAGTACAAGTACACTACAACGTGGCTTCGGGTGGTGGGCCAAGAACGAACTGACGAACCGTCGCCGCCTGGCCTTTTATAACCAAAAGCTTGCCACATCCGAGTTTCTAGCGCTCAATATACGGGTCACTGACGCTCCACCTCGTCTACATCTGTCGACGACTCATTCTTTGGGCTTTTGCTTCCCGGACCCCACAGAAGATAGACAGTAGGCCACCTCCTCTGGGCAAGTCCATTTCCACCTCTTCGCCACTGGAATACACACGAGGAAAGCTGAAACGTTGCAATAAAAACAAACTGATGAGGATATAAGTCCAAACGAACAATTGTAGTATAAAAGTATCAATTCACCTAAAGAAGGCATGAATATACAGGGGCTGAAATCTCGTGATAAAAACAAGATGAGAATGCCAGTCCAAATGAACAATTGTTTAATAAAGGGTTCCATTCAACATTAGTTAAAAATGACGGAATATGACAAACAAAGATATGCAAATACAGTGAATTATATGATATACTGTCACAGAGATCATTTCCAGGCCAACACATGTGCGGAAGTGGAAGTGACCCGGTCACCTTAGGAAATACGTGGGTGTCCAAAACCAGTATGGAAGCCCATAAGAGAGAGGGAGGGGGGCAGCAGATAGGAAGCTCAAGAGACCCAGACAGAGACAAGCAGCGGCGACCGGGACGGAAGGCACGAGATCGTTGTCCCTGTTGTCTTTTTTTAATAACTTTTTATTGAATTTGGCGGACAAAATACTTAGCCTTTTCTTCTTTCTTTTCATTTTTCTTTCTTTTCTCCAATTCGGACACAGTTTCATTAGCGAGCACACACCATTGGTATTACCATTCGTAACCAGCGTTCAAAAACGTCCCTTGACAGCGTTTGTATTTAACGAGATTAAGACGTCAAATTTTGTGCGCAGCATTTGGCCATTCTTACTGCCCGGAGACATCAATCAAAAGACGAAACAACGTCCATGTGCTTCCCTTTTCCATTGCAAATGAACCTGACTGCTGACGTCTATGTACCTTTATCTGATCATGCATAATATTTCCGAACCTTTGTGTCATTTTTGTAGACTCTTCGACAGCTGTTCAGAATGTTGGTTGATTGCTCTGTAGTTCCATACGAAAAGATGGGCTAGTGAGACTTTCACAGTGGAGAACGGAATACAGAGTGTTTCTAAAAGAATGCAAACCGTTTTTGACAGCTTCTATTTTAACGATTTTAAATCTACAAACTATCTTTTAAGGACACAAATTACAAAAAGATTACAAAACATGCTAATTACACATACATTGTAACTTTATAATATATATATTGAAAGTGATTTCCTTTAAGCTGGATACAGGTTCGTAGCCGTTTCATTAAGTAAACGTTTCATTACATTCGAAAACGACATAGCTGACACAACACAACGGAATGGATGCTCGAATGGGGCTAGCGCATGATGCAATCATTTCAACTGGTAATACTGTTGTCTCTGAGTACAGTGTTGCCACGTGACTAATATTGTAGCATAGAATTTACGTGCGTGTAAATTCTAATCTCTTATACTTAGGGTTGTGTCCTTTATGGAACACCCTGTATAATAAGCCGTGCCTGCCACACTTATAGTATCAGTAGCAGACATCATTCCCATTCCCTTCCTACCCACTCATTAAAATAGCTAACTTTCTTTTCTCCCCTCTCCCTTCCTACCCTTTTATTAAACAACAACTTTCTTTTCTCCCTTCTCCCTTCCTACTCTCTTATTATTAAACTACTTGACATTTCCTTTCTCCCCTCTCCTTCCTAACCTCTTATTAAACTACCTAACTGTATTTTCTCCCCTCTCTCCTCCTACCATACTATTAAATTACTTAACTTTCTTTACCCCCATCTCCCTTCCTCCAATTTATTAAATTACCTGTTTTCTCCCCTTTCTCTTCCTACCATCTTATTAAACTACTTAACTTTCCTCCTCTCCATCCCCATCCTCTTATTAAACAACCTAACCTTCCTGTCTCTCCTCTCCCTACCTACCGTGTCTTTCACACTCATAGTATCAGTAGTAGTAGTCATCAGCCGTGCCTGTTGTTCTACACTTATGATAACCGTCAACGATGCGACGGGTCATTATCTATGATAAGATTCTTCCCCCTTCGCCCTTCCCATCCTTTTATTAAACTACCTAACGTTTCTCTCTCTTCTCACCTCCTAACCACTTCTTAAACTACATAACCTTCTTATCTCCCCTCTCCTTACCTACCGTGTCTTTCACACTCATAGGAGCAGTAGTCATCAGCCGTGCCTGTTGTTCTACACATGATAACCGTCGGCGATGCGACAGGTGATTATCTATGATAACATTCTCCGAACATGGATTATAAAAGATATACAAAAACACTGGATGTAAACTTAATCATTTATTCGCTATAACCAAGAACACAATAGTCGAGAAAAAACTCAGAGAAACATTGTAAATCATTGTAGAATTAGAAAGAAAATGAAAAGATGCACGTGATAGCCGAGCGAGAAGATTACTTTTCTTCTTGTACGGACGCCGTACCTAATAAATTATGTAGGCAGCGGATAAGGGAGAGAGGTTTGCAGACCGGGAAACAGACGCCAACCGGTTTATTTCTTATATTAGAAACCGCCAACCGAAAGTGTCACCGAAACTATCAACATTGGTTTCTTCAATTTTTAAGTTCGGGCTGGGTGGCTGGCTGGCTATCAATGTATCACGCGTACAGGCCGCATCAATGGAGTTAGAGGGCTGAAATTTACTATGTCTAGAAAAAAAATATTTTTGTTGTTTTTAAATTACCCGCCCTAAATAGGTTTTTTAGTGGGGGTTCAATTTCAAATGCAAGTTTATGCTAAATTGATCTCTTACTTTGTGTCCAGCAGCATTCGCGCCTGTTTTTTAAAAAAGAATTCAGACAGTTATAGTAATCACTGCCCAACAAAAGGCGGGTGAAGTAACTGATTCATTGATTACCCCTTTATCCAATGTTTCAATTGATCACCCACAACTCGGCATGCTGCCAAAAGACGTTGATAACGTGACGGTTTCTATTGAGTGACTAACCAGACCTGGCTTATTAGGTAGGTGCTGTTTATCAATGCACGTGGGTATAATGTCAATCGAGGTGTTGTGTTAATATTTTAATGCGTCGTTTTATGACGTCGTTTTATTGCGTCGTCTCTCTTTTTTTCTCACCTGCCATTCTTCTCTCACTAATATCTCTTTTCACATACGCACTTTTTTAATGATGATGGTCCAACAATAGGAAGAGACGTAACTAATTCATTGATCAACCCTTTCTCCAATTTGTTAATTGATCACCCCCAGCACGGCATGCTGACAAAAGACATTGGTCACCAGACGGTTTCTATTGAGTGACTAATCAGCCCTATATTTATTGTGTAGGTGTTCTTTATCAATGCAGATGGGTGTTTCTATATAGCTCATTCAATTGCAAAATAAAACACCTTTCCAAGAGTTTTTCCGCCGGTTAAACTCATTTTCTTTGTTCGTTTGTTGTTACGTTTCAGTCGATCCATTCTACAGCCTTTTTCTGGTATAGCCTCTCTAAGATGATGTCCAAGTAATAGATAGTAAGCATCGCTAAAATGTGAGGAAATTGACAGAAGCAGCATTCGTTAGTCTAACGCAGTGGTCTTTAAACTCTAACAACACGCGGAACCTTTTTCAGTAATTTAATTTCTAGGCAACCCCTTCAAAAACAACGTTCCCTTCTAC
>VCCN01003852.1:156099-166552 GCA_006491835.1 Architeuthis dux | reverse complement strand
GACATCCTACGGAACATTTTGGTACCCTAAATGTAGAATCGTTGGGGTGGGGTGCATGGTAGCCCCTGATGGCCCAAGGACTATTATAATTTGTCTAAATTTCCATGAAGCATTTGGTTTGGGATTTCGATAAAAGTCACAAATGGCAGTAAACTGTTTAAATATTTAGACGATGTTTGGTTTTACGAAGAATGTACGTTTTTTGCAAACTCATAATCTTCGGAAGATTCAGCTTTTAATATTTCCCCAGGAAAGATTATCGGTTATTCAATTTTCTAACATCCCCTTTCTGTATCAATCTTCCTTTTATGTAAGTGATTTTTTTCCGATTGAGTTCTCTATAATGGTATACAGTGGGAGCAGTAAGTGTTCGTGCGGAATGAAAAAATGATCGTTTCATTCAATAACCTTCTTCATACGTGATCTACCAAGTTCAAATTACAACTAAGATACAGACGTATTTACTTAATATTTTGCGTGTATCATTTTCTGTTGTATCTTATTTGTGGCGTAATTTGAACTTAGTAGATCACGTATGAAGAAGAGTATTGGGTGAAATGTTCAAATGTACATACCGTACGAATCCTTACTGTCCCCACTGAATATAAAATATATTGATAACAAAAAAGACGTGGTTGTTGAAAATAGACCATTAATAAGATTCAAAATCGGAAACTGTGGACAGTTGATTCCCTTTAAGCGAGCTTTGTGATTTTAACGTCACTTTCAATGACGCTAGACTTAGTATTAGAAACCGTCAATGAAAACTGTCAACTAAGTCAACATGGGTTTCTTCACATTTTAAGTGATTCTGGCTGGCGGGTATGTGTCACGCGTACAGGCCGCACCACTGAAGCTAGATGGCTGAAAATTTAAACATTTACTTCTTATTATGGCTAGAAAAAAACTTTTTAAAAATTTTTTTGAAAAAATTCCCCCATAATGAGATTTTAGTCCGGAGTTCAATTTACAATGTAAGTTTATGCAAAATTGATCCCTTGGTTTGTATGCGGCAGCGTTCACGCATGTTTTGTTTTTGGTAATCCAACGCGAGAGTGAAGTTAACTTTCATTGATCACCCCTTTTTCCAATTGTTTTAATTAATCAACCCTGACACGGCATGCTGCCAAAAGATATTGGCCACATGACGATTTCTATTGAGTGACTAATCATAACTATTTATACAAAAAGTGGGTGCCTTGCTGTGGAGAAGAGTTAGCAACTGAATATCTCAGAGTATTATTACTGTAGTGAGTGCGATTCGAACTAGGTGCCCCATACTTCTGGTCTTTTGCTATATTAAGCACATCGCCGTGGACCATAGGTTATCAAGTTAATATCGCAGAGAATTACTACTGCAGTAAGTTCAATTTTTGACTTTGTACCATGCTTGTGGCCATGTGTCAGACTAAGACCAGATCTTTAAATATCAGAATAACAAAAATAATTATTCTTGTAATATGTTCGACTATTTTGTATTGGGTGAGATTCAATGTGGTTAAGAACGTTTGGTTGTCTAGATAGGAACGTAGTTGTCGGCTGCATCACCTGCTCTCGTGATTAAAATGGCGTACGGAAAAGGTTGAAGTAAAAATAGAAAACGATAACGAGGCTCCTACTTCAGAACGACGGCTAAAAATACGGTCAAATTGAAAACAAAGAAGATGGACCGCAGGGAAATCTGATGACTCTGGCCAATGTCAATTCCAAGCGAAAACAAGTGACTACAGCGTTAATACAAAAGGTCTGGTTAGTCACCCAATAGAAACCGTCAGGTGACCAACGTCTTTTGGCGGCATGCTGTGTTGGGGGTTGATCAATTAAAAACATGGAAAAAAGGGTGATCAATGAATAAATCACCTCACTTGCCTTTTGTTGGGCAGTAATCACTAAAGAAGTCCGAATTTTCAAAAGAAGAAGCGTGAACACATCCGGACACAAACTAAGGGACCAATCTATGATAAATTTATATTGTAAATTGAACCCTCCATTAAAAACCCATTTTGGGGGGTGAATTTTTAAAAAACAAAAATAAATTCTAGACGTAAATATTTATATCGTTAGCCCTCTAGATCCATTGGTTCAGCCTACGTGCGACATACATAGATAGCCAGTTAGCCAGACAGACAGACTCAGTTGAAAACTGAAGAAACCTATGTTGACAGTTTTAGTGACGGTTTTGGTTGACGGTTTCTAATATGCTGATACTTGCTGAGCTGAATGGAATGAAATACAGATAGGAAGATTGTGTTACGTCAATCTTGCGAATGCGGTGGTCCATCCTGCTGAAAGATTCTGTACAGATATACCCTGCTTTTCAAAAGATTGCTTTACTTCACTTTTTAGCTTTTACGAAGAAAAATAACTAGCATTCCAGGGGAAATTATGAATCACCACCACCTGTATATGCTTCTTTTTACCTCGTAAATTAAGCAGTAGTGGTGGTAAAATTAAGTTACCTTGATGAAAATGCTACCAGTAAGATTTGAACCATAAATTATTGATTAAAAAAACAAAAACAGGCGTGAATGAGACCGGACACAAACCAAGGGATCAATTTAGGATGAACTTAAATCGAAAATTGAACCCCCCTCTAAAAACCTATTTAGGGGGCGGGCAGTGGGGGATTTTCAAAAAACAAAACCTCATTGAAGGGAGTGTGTGTAAAACTTCAAGTTTCTACTGTGAACGGTTAGGGCTGGTCAAGTCCAGATACATAGATAGATACATATAAATGTCAGAACACATGAATAACCTAAACCCAGCAACAGTGTTCAAACCGGTCACGCATCCTCTTCCCCGCTCTCCTACACCACTGTCTCCTGTACCTCCCACTATCACAACCTAACGTACAGTCATCATCATTTTGGGGGTCTGGGAACGCTTAACAAATTTTCCGATATATATAAATTAACGGTAATTGCTTCTTCGGATTACGCCATTTCGGCTTACGAAATGTTATTATAGGAGCGCTTTACATTCTGATAGAGGTGGAAAACTACATTCGAAATCGTGATTGAGCACGAACAGTGACCACTGCCACTGGTGGTAAATGGGCTACTATCTCAGCCACGGGGTACAATATGTCGGTGACGACGGGGTTAGCGAAAAACTGATAAATAATAATGTCTATATTTTCAAATAAGGTGGCAATACAGATAGCATCGATGAATAAATTACAAAAAATAATGGAAACTTGAAAGAAGACAACGAATATAAACAATGGCAATAGATTATGGAAACAGGTCAGGTTATTCACTCAATAGAAACCATCACTCGACCAACGTCTTTCTGGTAGCATACTGTGTTAGGGGTGATCAAGTAAATTGGAAAACAGGAATGATAAATGAATAAATTACTTCACACGCCTTTTGTTGGGCGGTGATCACTAAAATAATCCCAATTTTCAAAACACAAGCGTGAACACAAACAAGGGACCAATTTAGCATAAACACACATTGTAAATTGCCCCCCCCCCAAAAAAAAAAAACCAACTATTTTTGCGGAGATTTTAAAAAACCCCAAAAGAAGTTTTTTCTAGACATAATAAGGAGTAAACAGTTCACATGTTCGATTGGTGCGGCCTGTACGTGAAACGTACATAGCCAGCCAGCCACACCAGCTTAAAAACTATGTTGATATTAACGTTATAACCGAGCCGCGATAAATTTAGCTATTTTGGAGCCGGATCTAGCTATTTTGGAGCTAAATCTAGCTATTTTGGAGCTAAGTATTGCTATTTTGAAGCTAGATTAATATTTTGAGGATCACCATCCACTTGGAAGAAGTATTTTCCATAATTTATTTCTATTTTTTTTATATTCGTTGTCTTCTTTCAAGTTTCCATTGTTCTTTGTAATGTATTCATTATAATGAACCGCGTTATAACGGGGAGACCTGTAATAGGTTTCTCATTTGGGGTCCAGACGTATTATTGGTTTAGGCTTTCTTTTAGTATGTGCCTAGCAAGGTTAGCCGGGGTTGCACGGGGGAAAATAACTTCAAATATAATTAAGTAGACGTGCAGTTGAACTGGTGTTTGTAAGTGGGTAAGTTAAAGACATATACTTTAATATATTTTAACACAATCAACTGCATGTCCCAAGCGTCGCTCAGCTACTTTCTAAAATATTTTCTAACAAATTCCCCCTTTGATACAACTGCCTTGCTGAGTGCATTGAAGCCAGCATTGTTGGGTTCGTCATTGAACATGTATTTCATGAAGTAGCGAATGGCCAGCTCATACTCAAACCCAATCATATTTGTTTGAAAGTAAGACTTAAACAATCTTCACAGCACAAGAAAAATATCTGCAAAGTACAGAAAACTGACAGATTCCTGCTTGTTTGGGCCATCATCAGCTAAACATCATTCGCTGTAAAAAGAAAGAAAGAAAATAAATGATTAAGATTCGGATAAGGGGAGCACACATATGTTTAATACGATATTGGGCTTTATCATCTTATCCGAATTTTATCACTCCCATCCACAAAGAAATGACACGAAACACTCACCAAAAGTATTGTCACAAACCAATATGGATAAACATCATTTGCTAAAAAAGGGCATTCTTTCATTGTGTGTCCACAGAAGAATTTCACTAGGCCACTTACAAACACCAGTACAACTGCACGTCTTATTAATTTAAAAAAATAGTATTTATAAATTATTAATCATTTATTTATATTTATTTTTTAATATAATAATATTTAATATTTATCACGGTCAAAGCGAATAATAGTGTTTAATCAAAATGTTCTTGCATTGCGCCGAAAGTGCCTTTACCGTCTGTTGCTTTTTACAGACACTTACAAATGTTTGTCTTTGTGTAGTCGATCTCGACAATGGTTACATGTTATGAAGACACAGAACAAAAGATGCAAAACAAATATACACGAAACAATCACATGAATTACTGTATTAGAACTTCGACGTAAAGATTCACTTTAGTTAACCTAGTTGAAAAAAATAGAAAAAATGTTTTTTTCGCCAGAAATCTTGGGTGCTTTTAATCCACTAGGGCAGTACGCGTTCCAAAGGAGCCTGTTTGGAAGGGGTCCGACTTTATGTGTTACGTCATGGGAGTTGTTGATGATGTTGATCAACGTATAAAGTATTGATGCCCCCACGTATATCTTACGTGGCCGAGTAGGGCTCGTCACTAAATTACGTAATTTATGATTTTCAAATCGAGGGGCACCCTGAACAAATTTTGTCATCATACTCAAGAGTGTACACCCCTGCTACCATGAATGTACACAGGTATACATTCTATAAGTGTGACGATCTTTTCCGAGGTACTCCCTGCCTTGTCGGCTGGTGTTGTGGGATCAGCTGTTTCAATGAATAGGAGAGACTACAATTGAAATTATAAAACCAATTCGTGTATTTCAACTTTTCTACTTCGGACATCCGGGAAACGTGAGACTACAAAATATACTGTTTATAACCTGTCAACAGTCTCCGTAAGTTAAAGTTCTCATCCAGCATATTGTTGAGTTGTCAAACAATGTCAAACAAACAGACGATGTATAGCTGCTATTGTGTTTCTCTTTTAAACTCTGTAATTTGCATTTGTCTCATATTTCTACACTTCACGTCAAAAAGATCTGGTGGGAGCGGCGGGCCCACGGACACAAGGCCTAGCTACCTAGCCGGCCCGGGTCTCTAACCCTCTCTGGGTTTTCACCTCTATTTATCGGTATGCAAATGTTTAACACGTAATCTTTTATTGGCGTTAACACCTTACATCATTTTTGTTTACACATTATTTAGCCGACATTTGTTTGTTATTGTAAATTCTTGTACAAGCATTCCATAATCAGGATTCAATCTGGAATCTCTCCTATTCATTGAAACAGCTGATCCCACAACACCAGCCGACAAGGCAGGGAGTACCTCGGAAAAGATCGTCACACTTATAGAATGTATATCTGTGTATATTCATGGTTGCAGGGGTGTACACTCTTGAGTATGATGACAACATTTGTTCAGGGTGCCCCTCGATTTGAAAATCATAAATTACGTAATTTAGTGACGAGCCCTACTCGGCCATGTAAGATATATGTGGGGGCATCGATACTTTATACGTCTCCATGAAAAAATAGTCTTCTTGGTTGAATATTCCGTTATCCACAATCAGAAAAATCATGAAACAAGATTTGGGATTGAAACCATTTCAATTATTTTGCGTTAACTCATTAACTGTGGCAGGTAGTGCTGAGTAATAGTTTTCCATTGCAAGATAAAATCCCTTGTCTATTGCAAGAACATTCATTGCAAATTAGCCATTGCAAATTAGCCATTGCAATATGAAAGCCCCGACTCACCGACGAGACTGGCTTGTCCACCAATCACAATAAAACATAAATGTTATTGAGTTAGAACTGCAAAGACCGTCATTTGCAGCTAGTGAGTTAATGAACAGTTGTCTGGTATAAATATGATTCCACGCAAGAGCAATTTGCAAATATTTTGCGAAGATTCCCCTAATTGCTGAAACAAGAAAAACAAACGTACTTTTAACGGATGACTCGACCATTTATTTGAGCAATCAAAGCAGAAATCGTTATTTATGGCGGAAACAAATCCTGTGCTGGAAACTGTTCCACGCCGAAAGTTTCACCGTCGAGAAGTTTTTCAATAAGGACAAATTCGCTCTTGTTTTCTTTTGCCGTTTAAGTTTTCAGGCAAATAACAAACTACTTCCCGCCACTCCTCTCAAGCAGATCAGTTGACGTCAAATATTGATGGCTACAAACACAATGCAGGATATTTTAAGTGTAGGCCTAAGGTCATGTATAAATCTAAGGGATGTTCGCCACAATCGATCCAGTATTGTGACAGTCATGGTACACTGGGCATCTGAAAAGAACCATGACATTTACAGGATTTTGTATATCGATCTTTTCTTTTCCTTCGGCGAGAATGAAAATAAATAGTAAATTAACTTTTGTTTAGGGAAATCTTCGCTTGGTTTTGATAATGGACGATGTGTGTTATGTTCTAACGATGATACTATCCCATAATAGTTGTTACATTTGGATATTAAAAATCATTTCTGAATGTACCAACTATTACGGGACAGAGGTAGTAATTCTTCGGCTCACGCAGAAGGTCATGTCTTTATCTAATGGATGTTCGCAACAACAGTATAACTGAAGTCATGGTACATTCGGAATCTGAAAAGAAGCATAATATGTACAGGATTTTCTCCATCGATCTTTCTGTTTTCCCTCGGCGAAATGTAAAGGATAAGCAAAGGATAAGTAAAGGATAAGTAAAGGATAAGTAAAGGATATTTAATTAACTTTTATTTAGGGATATCTACGCATATTTTTGAGAATGGACGACGTTTGTTATGTTTTTACGATGATACTATTTTTGACCCATAGTAATTGTTTCATTTGCACACCGCAGTATTCTTTATTCCTGCCACTCCAGGCCATTCCCTGCCACACGTTAATTAAATATTTTAATGCAAAAACTATTCCTGATAATCCCTGACATGAGATTGGTGGCCGGCTTGCAACAGAGAGGAGGTATCGAAGGAAGTGGGCTGCAGCAACCTTCGCAACCCAGGCATCTCTGTACATCTGCACCAGGTGCAACAGGGACTCTCAAATTGAATTGTACAGCCACACCATGCCTGGACCCAAGCTTCCGACTGCACTCCGGGGGTGCATCGGTTATGGTCTCCCGAGACTGAACCGCCAATGATGATGATCCCTGACACATGTTAATGAAATATTTCGATGCAAAAACTACGCCTGCCACTTATTAATACTACTAGTTCTCAAACGTTAATGAAACCTGGTGTCAGGGAATGATAGGGAGTTTGTTTATGTTTGAAAACTAGTAGTATTAAGAAGTGGTAGGAAATGGCAATGTGTTTGTTTACGTTTGAGAACTAGTAGTATTAAGACCATCTGGATAATGACCAGGCTCTAAGTCGCTTAACTTCGATGATCTTACGAGAACCGGTGTAGCCAACGCGATTTGCCGATTCTTAGTAAATATTTACACGCATTTATATTTCCGTTAACCCCACACGAAATAATTATAGCTATTACAGCTCTCCGTATTTTTGTTTGCTTGATAAATGTATATAAACAAAGTTCAGGAAATCTCGACAACACGACCGTTATCATCTTATCGATATAATGGGTTAGGGTTAGGAGTAGGGAATAGAATCACTTACTCAGTCAGTCAGTGCAAAGGTTAGTTCATAAAACCCATATGAACCCATTGTGACACCGGTGTCACATACGACTTAATTGATCTGCACTGTCCCTTATACAATATTTTTTATTCATTTAGTGAACACTAATTTAAACAAATGTAAACATAAAAAATAATGTCTAATTAATTAAATTATTAATAAAATATAATTTGAAACAATTTTCTACAGCTACAGTAGCTTGTTGAGAAGACCTTCAATATGAGGCAGTCGTATTTATTTTTTATTCAGTTTGCAGATTCTTTATGTTATAAAATATATCTGAACAATAATTTCTTGTTAAATCTAACCAGCAAAGTTATACATCCGATATATGTTGTGGAAATGCATATAACCTGTCAATGCATATAATCTGTCAATGCATATAATCTGTCAATGCATATAATCTGTCAAGCTGATGTATTTTCAAATGATGACTCAATTTACCCAATGTGACATATATGTCATATTACAGATCTCGGACACTAAGAGTCCGATTTAAAAAAACAACTTCACAAATGTGTTCCATGTGGTCCAGTTTGTCTGTTTTATATCACACATAATTTCTCTTCAAGTGGAAATGGGTCCAGGTTCTTATGGGTTAACTATTTTTGAATTTACATTTAAATTCATCAAAATAGGCGGTTCCCTCTGTACTTGACATATACACATCAACGATTATAATTAATAAGCATTAATAAGGTTTCCATCGTTCTGGAGATACTGTCTAGAAACTCTTCTCTTCATCTTTTTAATCACCGCTACACACATCACTGGTTTATTGCTGGTTTTAGGTTAGGTTGACATTTATATGTATCTATGTATTTATCTATGTATCTATCTATATGTCCGGACTTCGCCCAGCCCTAACCGTTCATAGTAGAAACTTGGAATGTTGCACACACACTCCAATGTTTGTTTTTTGTTTTTTGAAAATTCAATCCCCAAATAGGTTTTTAGAGGGGGGTTCATTATGCAATGTAAGTTTATGCTAAATTGGTCAAGAGTTTGTGCCCGCTTGTTTTTTGAAAATTCAGACCTTTTTTAATTCACAGCCCAGCAAAAGGCAAGAGAAATAACTTATTCATTGATCACCCTTTGTTGCAACTTTTAAATGATCACCCCCAACACAGCTTATATGCGTGGCGGTGATTCATAATTTCCTTTGGAATCCTAGTCATGTTTCCCTTCCTCAATTATCAGGTTTGCGTCGTTTTATCTTCCTTGACACACCTGGCATAAGGCGAATACTGTGATGTTTCATTAGAAAAAAGAATTACAAAGAAACTATATGAAACCTTTTTAGGCTGTCTTCTTATGCGTGATTATAAGTGTTCCATCTTGATTATTTGGAGAAAACAAAACAGCAAAGGAAAACAAAACAGGTCTGGTTAGTCACTCAATAGAAATCCGTCACGTGATAAAATGTCATTTGGCAGCATGCCGTGTCGGGAGTGATCAATTAAAAAAATTGAAAAAGGCGTGATGAATGAATAAATCACGTCTCTCGCTTTTTGTTGGGCCCTGATCACTAAAAGAAGTTCGAATTTTCAAAAAACAAGCGTAACCACAAACTAATGGGGGGGGGGTGCAAAGAAACAAAAACAAAACAGTTCTTTCTAGACATAATACGGAGTAAATGTTTAAACTTTCAGCCATCTAGCTCCATTGGTGCGGCATGTACGCGTGACAAAAACATACTAGCATAGCCAGCCAGCCAGACATTTGAAAATTGAAGAAACTTATGTTGGTGACAATTTTGGCTGACGGTTCCAAACTCAGAAAGAACTATTCAAGTTAACTAGGTGTGGCAAAAAAGCGTTATATATGCATGTTTGGTTAAATACGACGGACAAGGATTCTGTTAATTTGTTATTAAATTGTTCTTGTTTCCGTACAGGAGAACGTATGTTTGGATCCATGGAGTGTAGTAATTGTCCAAAAGTGTTATCATACCGAGCGCTTTCGGCTAAACAATTAGCCCTGTTCTAGATCTTTAACAATTCCTCAATTATTTAATCACTGTGTATTTGGTTTAGCCATTAGTGTGGCCATGTGATGTTTTGAATATATTCTAAATTGGATGGGGCTTCAATAGCAGAATAAATTCAAAACTCCCTGATCCTGGGCAAAGAACAATTACTACACTCATTGGATCCAAACATACGTTCTTTTGTACGGAAACAAGAACAATATGGGCTTATACAAAGTTTAAACTCTGTTTCACTATCAAAG
>VCCN01003852.1:51280-66367 GCA_006491835.1 Architeuthis dux | reverse complement strand
ATAATAAAACAAATTATTTCCTTCCGTTATTCGGGCAATTGATACGTGCAGTCAAATAATTGATTATTTTGTCAGAGAATTTGCTAATGTTTGGCATTTGTAATAACTATAAATCATTTCACACTCTTGGTAATTGTTGTATTTCACTTTTGTTCTCAATCATATCATACTGATTACAAAAAAGAACCAATTAAAACTTAATTAATTTAAATTTATTCATTAATTTAAATTTATTCATTAATTTATAAAAACTGATTTTTTCCTTTGGTTCAATAAAATGTAGTAAAAAGTTCGGGGACCGCTAGGACCGTCGATGCGCCATGATGTATCTGCAGGGCAAATATAGCCACTTGCACGTTCCTATCCCCTCTCAAAATAATATGAAATCGGTAGAACTAGGTTAAATGGCCCCAGTAACAGGAAAGACTCACTGCCCAACTGTTCTCGTCTTCATTAACTATTGTGACCTGCCAGTGACGAGACCTTTGTCGAGACATCTGACGATATAACAGAGTGGATGCAGAAATAGTTTTGTGGCTTTCGTAATGAGATTAGCGTGACGCAGAAAACGGCGTCGGCGAATCGTTTGAATTGCAGCTGCCCGTGTTGTCGGTCATTACATCTATATACATACCTGCATCTGTGCTTGTTATTGTACTACACGATGCCTGTCAGTAAATTGAGGCGACGCAGTGCTATCTCGATGAATGGGGGACAGAGAAATAAGTAGTAAAAGCTCAGCAACTAAACTCTTGCTTCAAAGAAAGCATCCGCGTCCATCCCATAAGAGACAGGGGTGACGAGGTCCCGGTTTCCTTTGCATGCGTCAGGTTGGTGATCCTTGCAAGTTTCAAGTCTGGTCGAGACCAGAACTTTATTCTTACAAGTTTTTATAACCCCCTCCCCGTTGGCAGGATGCAAGTCCACCGAAGGGATACCTCCACCATAATCACACTGCTTAGTGTGCACTCAAATAGATGCTGGGAATTAGGGAATGAAGAGTCTTCCACCCCTCTTCGCTCATACCGGGAATCGAACCCATGACCTTCTGCGTTTAGGGCAAACGTGCTAACCATTAAACCACCTGTCTAAACCTAGTAAAATTCAAATTACAATCACACGTGATTTGCTTGATGGAACTAGAGAAGTAATTAATTTTTATCTGATCTGAAATCGATAATTTTCGATTCCATGGTTATTCAAAGCACCAGTGCGTACGGCACGGAGGTCAGCACAGAGGACAGCACATAGGTCAGCCCAGAGAAGTCTGGGGTGAACAGGCCAGGCAACAACACCATGAACGATGAGTCGTTAGAAGAATTGTCCCTGCTACAAATACTCGGGAGCGACCCTGTCAAAGGATAGCACCCGCACAGCAGAAATCTGTATCCGGATCGCCTAGGCCAGTGCATTTATGTCAAGACCCAAAACCTTGCGGAAGAGCAAAATCGGCTTCTCAACCAGGTACAGGCTCTTTAAATATCTAGTACCCGCCCCCCTATATTGCTGTATGGTTTCGATTCATAGACAAAAAGACGAATACAGGCGTTTGAAACGAAATGACTGAAGCTGCTTAGCATGTCTTACTAGGAGCACAAGACCGAAGGATAATCCTTAGTTATGTGGTCTTAAAATACGATAGCATAACGATTTGAAGCATTTAAACCACCCTCTGATGGGTACAAATGGCTGGAATTATAATTTCTAGCTAACTTTGTAGCCAAAGAGATGATGTACGCTTCAGATAACGTTTCTGGATCTCGCCATAAGATACATCCTGCTGTGTAGTTGCGAGTCATAGTGCACAGGGAAATATTCCACACTCTTCGCTCATATCCAGAAACCTCTGCATGTGAGGCAGGCGTACTAACCATTACACTATCCATGCGGACTATTGCTTCAAATGAAAACGTCCTGAATATTTAGTGGCTCGCGAACAACATCCAGAAACATTGTTAACGAGTAAAATCACACTTGCTCTTTTTATTTTCATTCCAGTTCGTGAGTAATATGACGCCGGGACATTACCAATAATTGCTTTGTGTCAGATTATGTTGCTTATAGACACTGTTAAACGATCTATTTGCTGTCAAGGATCGATATTTATGGGGCAATAAGACCTGAATGGAAATCCCTTTGAAATGAGCTCATTTCGTCCTTGGATTAAAGATCAGTTTTATTTCAGGAAGTTCGAAAACGTGTCGTTGATTTCAGTTCTGCGCTCGAACAATTTAATTGTTGTTTCCCCTTGTGTTTCCTTATTTATTTTTCAGGTATTTCTCTTGCAGTCAGGTTACCAATTATGTAGAAAGTCCACGTTTTAGTTGTATGGTAGATTGTAAGTACAAGAATACAATGGTAACAAGGGTGCCTGTTGATTGATGTTGTTAATGTTTTTTCCTCTTCTTTTTCCTTATTTATTTTTCAGGTATTTTTCTTGCAGTCGAGTTACCGATTATGTGGAATGTCCACGTTTTAGTTGTATGGTAGATTGTAAGTACAAGAATACAATGCCTGTTGATTGATGTTGTTTTTTCTTCTTTTCCTTTTCTCAATTCAAGTGTGGAAAAGTGGAGATAATCACGGAGTAGGGAAAGGGTTGTGTTCAGAATTTTCAAAACTAAATTATGCAGAAGAAAACTAGTTATCTTCTTTGGAAGTTGAATGAAATATATGTTTTGTTTACAACTTTTGGTGGACACCTGTTCAGGTATGCAATGGAGAGACACGTGGAAATATAATGTTTTTAAAATTTATCTTAGATGTTAATATTTCACCTTCAGATTTATGTGTGTTTTTTTAATGTGTGGTATCTTTATATTCAAACAGTGCTGGTACCAAACTTTATTTCACACACGACGCTTATCAAGATCACACACACACACACACACTCACACACACAGCCAATGTGTTGTCAGTTAAAATGCTTTCAGCCTTTCAACACTTTGTTTGTTTCATGAAATCATTTGCAATTAGAGTTTCCAAACTACTACTGTAGCCCGACTGTATTATCGTCTACTAAAGGTCCAACCGCATTGCTTCATTTACCTGCAGGCAATGTACCACCGAAGGCGAGCAGACACTGTCTAACCAAGACAACGTCTTGGATATTAAACAAATTAAACAACTTAAGGTCTACACTTAAAATGCTCTGGGCATCACTGAAAATCACAGACTAAATCAACTGATGATTGAGTTAGACATCATCACCAGGCACATCGTATGTATCAATGCAATCAACAGAAAAGGAGCAAGCTTCCTACAGCCGAAGGTAAGTAATCATCCATTCTGTCACAAGGGACGTGGGATAACGAATCCAGTGGCGTAGGAGTTTTAGTCAATAATAACATTGCAGGCAACATTATAAGTTTTGATAGCACCCCGGGCAGAATAGCTCAGATAGTAGTTAGATTAAGCAAACAATACACACTAATCCAGGTTATGCGCCAACTTCGAAAAGATCTGAAGGGTTTTATGATGACACCAGTAAGATAATGAATCAGGAAAAGACAAATTACACAATACTCACGAGAGACGTTAATGCTAAGGTAGGTAAAGAAAAAGTTGGATAATCTAGTGTTGGCCAGACAATGAGAGGCGATATGCTAGTCAATCTCTCAGAGATTCAGATTAAAGATAACTGATACATTCTTTTAAAACACGATAATGTCGTAAATGGACTTAGAGAAGCCCAAATGGTATAACAAAAAACGGAATTGAATTCATAAAAGTATATAGGAAACGACCATAGAATGGTAACGTGTAGAATTAAATTTAACTTTAAAACTGAGAGGAACAACATGATTCGTAAGAAGAAGAAATAGAGAACATTACCAATTTTCAAGTAGAGATTGAGAACATATTTCAGGCCTTGTGGAATAGTGACAGTATCATAGAGGAACATAGTAATAGCCTGACAAATATAATTAAGGAAGCAGTAGAGATTGTAGGAAATACAAACATAAACAATAACGCCGGGAAATACTCAAAAGCAACATTAGAACTAAGCATACAGAAGAGAACTATGGAGATAAAAACTAAAGAGGACGAAACCAAAAAAGTAGGACTTAAACTAATAAATAAAAGAACGAGAGAAAAAAAGGAAGACACACATGAAGAGGATAGTAGAGGCTATCAGGAAAGGGAAGAGTTTAAAGCCTCCCCAGCCGCCGACCATGCCGGTAAATGCTTGCACTAAAGGACAGAAATGGCAAAACTATCAAATGTAGGAACAAGATGTTAAGAATAATTGAAGAAGACCATGAAAATGTGTACGCTTCAAAAATAGAAATACTACAAACCGATAAACTAGTGATATTCCAGACATAACAAAAGACGAAGTTGTGGTTGCAGTACGAAACATGAAACTCCGAAAAGCTTCAGGCGAGGATGGCATAACGACACACCTTTTAGAAGATGCAGGAGAGATGTTTCACAAATGACTAGCACAGTTACTCACACAGTGTATACGAAAAAGAAAAGTACCTCAAAATCTCTGTCAAGGAATAGTGATCCTACTCCACAAGAAAGGAGACAATCGTGACCTCGGCAACTACCGCCCTATTACACTATTACTTAACTTATATAAACTGTTTACACAAATACTCACAGACTAACAGGCACTCTAGACGAAAATCAACCACGCGACAGGCAGGCTTCAGAAGCGACTACTCAACAACTGATCACCTACATACAATACATCAACTAATCGAAAAGTCATTAGAATACAACAAACCGTTTGTTTGGTCTTTGTAGATTATGAGAAAGCATGACTCGGTAGAACATACGACAGTCTCAATGAGAGAATATGATGCCAACGAGAATTACACACAAGTCATTCAGAACATATAGGAAAGATGGAACTGCAATAATTAGACTACATACATATATACAAAAGATGAAGATGGGAAAAGGAGTAATAAAAGGGGATACACTATTACCTAAACTATTTACAGCGAGCCTTGAAAGATTCTTTCAGAAAACTGACTGGGAGGGAATGGGAATAAACATAGACGGATAATATTTAAATCATTTGAGATTCGCCGAAGACGTTTCCATGACGTCAGAAGCATCGGAAGAATTACAAAGCATGTTGACTGATCTAAATAGGGAAAGTAAAAGTTCATACGCCTGTATTCGTCTTTCTGTCCACAGTGTCTATGACTTGGAACCACACAGCAAGATGGGGGGCACTAGATATTTGCAGAGCCTGTACTTGATTGAGAAGCCGATTCTTCTCTTCGCCATGCCTTTATGTCTGGCCATCACTGCATGGCTTAGTCGATCCGTATACAGATTTCCGCTGTGCGAGTGCCATCCCCAGACAGGGTCGTTCCTGAGTGTTTGAAGCAGGGACATTTCTTCAAACAGCTCACAATTCATAGTGATGTTGGCACTGGTGTTGTTTAACCTATTCACCCTAGACTTCTCTGTGCTGACCTCCGTGCCGTACGGACTGGTGCTTTGGAATCGAAAATTATCGATGTCAGATCAGATAAAAGTTAATTACTTCTCTAGTTCTACCAAGCAAATCACGAGTGGTTGTAATTAAATTTTACTAAGTGTAAGGGAGTACAGTCTGCTCGGATGGTGTAATGTCTCAAACGCAGAAGGTCCCGGGTTCGATTCCAGGTATGAGCGAAGAGTGTGAAAAACTCTTCATTGGGAAGGATTTCCCTCTGCACTCAGCAGCTAATTGAGTTCACTCTAAGCTGTATGATTAGGGTATAGGTAACCCGTCGGTGGACTTGCATGCTGCTAAGGGGGTGGCCATGAACACCTGTAAGAATAAAGACCTGGTCTCGACCAGACTTGAAACTTGCAAAGATCACTAAGCTGACGCATGCAAAGGAAACCGGGACCTTGCCACCGGCGGTTTATGCTCCAATGGGAGTTGTCTCTTAAGAGACAGACGCCTTTTTTTAGTCGAGTACGATATAAGTCGGTAGGGGTTTGTGTTGCGCCAGTCTTCCTTGCCTACATAGAAAAGCAACTTTCCAAATCCGGGCTTCTTACGTGTGCTCGAACTCTAATCGCAGGTACCGGTAGTAAACATGCAATTCACGAAGATTAGCTTGATTCATCACGAAGTCAAATATAGGTAGGAAGATTCTTGCATTAGTTTTCCAAATAGGGACGGCATTTCTGCCTTGAAAATCATCATTAAAGATCCCGCAGTTTTTATCTGGGTTCGAGCATCAACATCTGGCACCAGTAGAGAATACGCAACTGTCTCACAAAGCAAGCCGACAATAGTTATTAATTTAACTGAGTACGGCAGAAAGCCAAATAGGAAATGATAGGTAGGAAGATAGTATTGCGCCAGACCTTCAAGTATGTCTGTCTGGATAAACACCAACCTCTCGGACTAGGTGGGAAATACTATACCCACCATGACGCAAGCAACCTGTAGTTATTTATCCAGCTTAGCTTAATAAAGTTTACGGCCGAATGGAGAAAATGAATTTAGGAAGGATGTGTTGTACCAGTTTTCTAAATGAGTATTCCTGGTTTTTACCAAGGCTTGAACATAAACCCCTGGTACTTGTGGGATGATGAGGATGATCGCTGTCACTCGATACTAGTATGACGGCTCCTAGAAGAGCACACTGTCATATGTCTTTCATGGTGCAGCGTGTGCGTGAGAAAGGACCGGGTGCAGAGTCCTAGCTTGACAAGATGTTCTGTTAATCGGCGGCAGAGCATAGGCTGAGACGGCCGCAGAACAATCTTGTTGCTACATACGGCACCTATTATTCCCAGGCGGTCACACATCTGGGTAATGACCAGGCTCGACGTCGCTTAACTTCGGTGATCTTACGAGAACCACTTTATCCAACGCGATTTAGCCGTATGCTACGAGTGGGAAGTATTAGGTTGATTAGCTAGATATTAAGACGATTGGGGGAGGATTAGGAAATATTGCTGAAGTATTATTTTCCAGCATTATTCGATAAGTATTAAGTTGATTAAGAAATGATTGGCAAGTATTAGTTTCCATCTTTATTTATTGAAGTATCAGTTTCATTATGTATATTAGGAAAGGATTACGATGTATTAGGTTGACGTATTAGTGTCCAGCATTTTAAGATTAAGAGCCTATTTGGTGGCTGAGATAGAGTTTTGCCAAATCCCAAGTCGACTTTCTTCAAAAGTTTTTTCCTATTACAATGCGTCAATCAAATGAGCCAATTGCTCACTAAGACGTTGTGCAGTAACATTTTATGTAGGTTCCAGCGGGGTTGCCAATTTAGCTCTTTGGAGCTAGATCTAGCTCCTTTTTAGTGCCTTTAGCTCCTATAAGTCTGCATCTAGCTCTTAGCTCCTAATTTAGCTCCTTTTCAATTTATCTAATTTATCTCTTTTTAAACATATTTTCTTATTTATGAAATTATTCACGACTATTAGGTAAGTAAAATTGAAATTAAGTGTAAAATTCCATGTACTTATATGTTAATTGATTGAAGACATTTCATATTTCAGACATGTTAAATAAATCTTTTGATTAAATTATGTTTTCCGGACGTTTGGGCGATAATATAGGCAAAGATGTCGGGGTCCACGACCCACCCGCCGTATATTGTGAACCGCATTATATCGAGGGACACCTGTATCTAGCTCCTTTTTTTAGCTCTAAAGTATATATTCGAGTCGACAACCCTTGGTTCCACCAATTCGTAATACATCATTCTCTTTATAGCGTACCAAGATCGTGGAAGAACCTTTTCCGCAAGTAGATTCTGTTTAGTTTGAGATGTTAAAGTCAATTCTGGATCTGGCCGTGATTTGTTTTTCGTTTTTGATTCTCGTAATAAATCTATTTTGCAATGACAGTTACTATCACATCGTTAAATGATTCTTTCTGTGTCAAACAAGAAGCGAGCCACAAGATGACCGATGCTTGTTTCTGTAAGTTCATCTTGAACCCATATCTTAGCTCCAGATTTTTTCCTTCGGATTGTGTGCCACCGTTGATTGATAGTACAGGCTACAAATACTTGAGTAAACTGGAAGGATATTTATAACATTTCCCAACAATTGCGCAAAAGATGATGCTGTGAACTTTTGCATCACTCCAGTACACAACTATCTCAGTGGCAATGCAGGCGCACGTGTATTTGTAATTTATCAGACTAAGTCATTAGTGTCCTTACGCTGGCCACGGCTTCAGGTTCCACATATCTTACTACTTACTCGGCCAGTTCGATATCTGAAATAGACGTAGACGTGACGAGTACCCCAAGTGGCATCAGTCACCCCCCTCCCTGCCCTATTTCACCCATAGATCGGGGATGGGGAGCGTAGTTTCCAAGGGGGTGGGGAAAACACCGACACAGTTCGATGCAATAAGTCACATGGCACGTCAAAGTTGCAGCACCGAAACGATAACTTCAAGGAACACCTCCTCGGTTATCACCGGTAAACTATCACCGCTGTCACAAAATCCGAGACACTACCAACGTATAACTCCAACGTGGCTTCGGTTGGCAAGCCTATAACCCACTGACGAATTGTCACCGCCTGGCCTTTTATAGTCAAAAGCTTGCCACATCCAGGTTGCTAGCGCTCCATATACGGGTCATTGAAGCTCCACCTTGTTTACACCTGTCAACGACTCGTTCAGTCGGCTTTTGCTTCCTTGACCTTCCACAAAACAGACAGCAGGCTATTTCCTCTGGGCACGTCCATATCCACTTCTTCGCCACAGGTGTTATGATATGCTGCCACGAAAGGATCATTTCCAGGTGAAACACCTGTGCGGACATGTAAGTGACCTGGTCACCTTAGGAAATAGGTATATGCGTGGGTGTCCAAACGACAGGATGTGGAAAGCGGAAATGACACCTGCGTGGGCGTTCGAGGAACCTATAAAGCAGAACACAGAAGAGACGCGGACAGAGAATTCATGACCCAAAGGCAGAGGACAAAGACCCAGCCAGGAGGCAGACCGCCTAAGGCTGGGAAGGCATAATACCAAGTTCTCCTGTTGGGAACGGTCTTTCGGCACCCATCATCTCTCTCCCACTCTTCACTCTCCGGTCGACAGAGATGTATGCTATGAAATAAAAAATATGTCCAGATATTTTTACAAGCAAGTCTTCGAGTTTCCTTTCTATCCAACTATACAACACAGGGAGAGAGATGGATGTGGGCCTTTCCGAAGGGCATTAGTACGAAGTGAACACACACTTTCCCAGACAGAGTTTGAACTTGGATCGCCCAGTCCATTCTCCGTGCCGTTACCTGTTCAGTCACTCCGCACCTCCTTTCATCAGACTAATACAATCGAAAAAGAAATCAAACATTGGCAAAAACCCACCCATTAAAAGCATGCAACTTGCCAACTGAAAGGACGAATAAGTAAACAAAACAACACACTTTTATTGCAATGAGCACTTAAAGTTACGCCCACCGCAGACAGCTCTCTGAGAGATATTGATTTAGGCTTTCTCCCTAAAAACCTGATCCCATTAAGCAAAGGTTTTTATTGAGATGTCTTGTTGATACCGATATCTAACTTTAACTCAGACTAAATATACCTCTTCTACAAACTTAGAATGACAATTCTATGTCACGCTTTCACGTAAATTAGAAACTTTCCAGCCTTCACGACGCTTAGCAAGACCACACACACACCACCACCATCACAACCAATCTATCTATCTATCTATCTATTTATCTATACTACCAACTACGAATACTTACCAATGTACTACCAACTACGAATACCTACCAATATACTACCGACTACGGATAATAAAGATAATAATACAAGAATACATCTACGTAGGACAGGTACTAACGTTAGAGAAAGGCCATGACAGCGAAATAAAAAGACGCATAACGATAGGTTGGAAAGCATTCGGTATGAATAGACATTTTGAAGAGCATCTTGCCAATGTGCTTAAAGCGTAAAGTATACAATGGTTGCATAATACCTGCCATGATTTATGGAGGCGAAACAAAACGAACTGAAAACCAACTTAGATTCGCATAGAGAGCCATGGAAAGAGCAATGCTAGGAATAACTCTAAGCGATAGAAAAAGATCAACATGGATCAGAGGGAGGACTAGAGTGAAGGATATTATACAAATAATTAAGCAGCAAAAATGGAGATGGGCTGGTTACCTAGCAAGAAAAGATGACAATAGATGGGGCAAAAGACCAACCGATCGGTGCCCATGGGACAGTAAACGCAGTAGGAAAAGACCAGACACGAGATGGAGGGACGAGATAGAAACGTTTGCCGATACGACATGGCAGAGGTTAGCACACTCTAGGTCGTCATGGAAGGTGGTGGGAAAGGCCTTTGTCCAGCAGTGGACTCGTGACGGCTCATGATGATGACGAATAACACTATGTATGCAATCTACTCTAATCACAATACAGGTATTCCCCCACTTTTTGAAAGTTTTCTATACGTGACATAAAAGACGAAAAGCCAAAGTAGCGTTAATCGTTTGTTTTTCAGCGAGTCATTATAGAGGCAGCGCGCACACTCGCAATCTCTCTCTCTCTCTCCTACACCGCAGTCTCCTGTACCCCCGCCCAACCTCTAAGGACTCTGTCTAACAAACCAATTACCATTTTGTCCCTGGGAACGCTCATAGATTAATGGCGATTGCTTCTTCGCTTAACGTCATATCGGATAGCGAGGACATCCTGTACTTACCGATAGCTCTTTCGTTATCTAGTACAGTTTCTAGATTCTGCTCATGCATTTTGCACAGTTCTCAATGTATCCCTGCTCCTGTCCAGTCGTACCCTTTCCAGCGTTATTTTAAGACATTCATCGTATATACATGATACGTTGTCATCCCTTTCCCTTCTAAAACGTCATTTGCTGTTGTTACAAGTTTTACGAGATCTTAAACCCCAAAAGAATAAGAAGCATGTTCTACCACTGGACTGTCATCTAAATGATTAACTCCTTAAATTTGTTTGCGTCGAAATGAAACTTTTGTGTTCATTGTTTGAGATAATTGAAGTAGGACTCGTTGGAAAGTTTTCTCTCGCTGTAAACTTTGCAAAACAGAATTTAATTCAAGCGATTGACTAGAAATGTTTTTCATTGATTTTGTAAATGAATAAACGCACAAATAAATATATGCATAACGAATGTAAACGTTATTGTATAAAAAGGAAGCACAATGTGTCAATAGATAGCATCTGGACTTAAATAATTAGGACCAAAACGTTATTGCTTTTTTTTTCTTTCTTGAAAGTAAAGAGTGACTTATTGCTCTATCTTCTCGCAGCAAAAGCATCAAGGCATACGAAATTAAGACATGTTTTTATATGGGGAAGTAGTACAACAATTCCTGAATGCGGTTGGAGAGCGCATTGCGTTAAATGAACATGGATAGGAAAGATGATAAAATCTCACTTCCAATTAGGATGCAGCCAAGTCAAAACCGCGAGATTGTGCATGACACCATAGAAAAGCATAGAAAAGCATTAATCAAAGCAAGCAAGCATAAAATGAAAAGATCAAATGATGGATAGTGTTGTTTGGGATGTCTTCGCTTTACACTAATGATAATAACGATCGTTTATGAAATGTCAGAAGAGAACATTAATTTGTAAATCCACCTTTGCACCCGCGTAATGGAAGCGTTTTAAGAAAGAGTAGGCGTTTCGCATTATAATGTGCGAAAACATTTGATTGCCTTTGTAAGCTATGCAAAGCCAGTTAGAATTACAGGCATGACTGCGGTTGATTCGGCTATGTTGATTTAATTACATAAAGGAGTAGCTGGGATACACAGCGTTTCCCGGGAAAATAAAACATCAGATCTGACAACACAGGAAAGCAAATGGTATTTTATAGAGATTTCATAAAATTAAAGAAGTAGGGGGTGCATTCACGCCGCAGATCCCATACAAATTGATGATTTTGCTTGTGTCAAAAACCGACCTAAAAATGTGTGCTGTAGGTAAATTGAGACCTGATGATTTCGAATATGACTCTGTTTTTTCCTCTGTTATGCGTAGTTCCCGACTTATAAGCGTACAATAATACATACACACTTAACTACTTTATTATATAGATGAATGTCATTTTTAAAAAGCAAACCTTTTACCTGACCCAGGGATTGAAATTGCAACTACCAGGCTACTAGCTGCGCTTAACCAACGTTTTTTCCCGGTTGAACCGCAACCAACGCCTTTTCCCGGTTTAACCGTAACCAACGCCTTTTTTTTCATTCAGCCATTTTCTCGGTTGAACCCTCGCTTGTTCAACTGAACCAGCGTATACGAATGTTTGCACTTCCCGAAATGTAATCATCTCAGCTTTGTTGAATTCTAAAACTATTTGACTTGATATTCACACAAGATACAAAAAATGAAATTACTTTTGTTTATTTTTCCTCTGCTAGCGATTATCTAAATACACATTGAAGTATGAGCAAATTCGACTACACTTCCTAATGTGTAATCAGGTTTTATTTATTTATATCAAGTAGCTTTTCTTGTTTAGAATACCATTAACAACAGATATCTCAGCATATCGTCATCGCGTAAGAAAACTGACGGTTATTAAACCATTGTCCTGCTACTAGACTGACCGTAGAAAGTAGAGGGTTGAAGTGTTTACAACGGTAGTCCTGCTTGCAGTTTAATTCAACTCAAATTGAATAAAGAACAGGTTTCATTTTGGAATTTCGTATATTAGAAAGGCCGAGGATTCAACCAGCCGGAACTGATTGAAACAACAAAAATGGGGATTCTAGTTCAAATAATTGGTCGAATAATGACAATACTGAATGTCAGAACTTCAGACAATACAGAAACGCGGTTAATTATCGCGGTTCGCGTTATAACGCGGGTGGATGGTGGACCCCAAAATATCAATATGGCTCCAAAATAACTAGATCTAGCTTCAAAATAGCTTGATCAAGCTCCAAAATAGCTAAATTGATCGCGGCTCAGTAATAACGCGGTGTTGGCTTTCTTGGACCCCAACACCTGCGTAATAACCGGGGAGGCCTGTACTAGGAATATTGAAGAGTTAACCGACCGAACCGTAATGACCGAAACAACAAAAGTGAGAGTTCTAATTGGTCGAATAATGACAATATTTAACCTCAGAACTCCTAACAATAGTAATTAGGCCGGAGAACCTGCAAGACGAAACATAGTAATTGTAACAAGAAAGATTAGAAATCTCACCTGAAAAGGTCTGGTTAATCACTAAATTTGAAACAGTCACGTATCAAGGTCCTATAGCAGCATGCCGTGTTGTGGGTGATCAATTAAAACATTAAAATGTGTTACTTCTCTTGCCCTTTGTTGGGTGGGGATCACTAAAAAGTCTAAATTCAAAAGAAAAAAAAGAAAAAAACAGAAGCAGAAACTGAGGGTCCAATTTATCATAAACTTACATTGTAAATTGAACTCTCATTAAAAACATATGGGGTGGTTTAAATAAAAGAAAGAAAGTTCTTTCTAGACATAATACGGAGTAAAGGTTTTTTTTCGGCCCTCTAGCTCCATCGGTGCCGACTGTACGCGCGACACATAGAGAGATAGCCAGCCAGACAGACTGCCAGGCCCACTTAAAGACTGAATAAACCTATGTTGGCAGTTTTTGGTTCACGGTTTCTAATACTTAACATCAGAACGTCTGAAATAGTAATTAGGCTGGAGATCCTGCAGGACAAACCATAGTAATTGAAACACCAAAGTTTAGAATACTAATCTGAATACTGTTGTATACTTGTATGTGAGTTAGTAAACTTGTCTTTGGCTTCATTTGTTCTACTCAGCCTGTAGGTAGAATCTTGACTCTGGGTTAGGGAAATTGAATTCGTCTGTCGCAATTGGTTGAATCCAATAATTGGTAATATTGGTTAACACACTCCAGAACCGGAAGCTATGATACTTTAACTTCCTTTACCTTAGAACTGATTTCTGATGCTCATCAAATCTAGATTTAAATTTAAATCTTTCAATTTACAACAATGAAAAGGTTGTGATGGCCCTGAATACGGCTTTCTCGCATAAGAGTAAATACGCGTTTGGTATTTGCTATGTACAACACATAGTAAGCTCGGATAGTGTTATAGTTAGCTCGTCTATCTCGCACGCAGAAGCTCCCAGGTTCGATTTCCGGTATGCGCGATGAATGTGGAAAACACTTTATTATTACACATTTCTCTCTGCATTCAGCAGCTTATTGAGTATACTCTAAGTTGTGTGATTAGGGTGGAGGTATCCCTTCGGTGGACTTGCATCGTGCAAAGGAGGTGGCCATAAAAAACTAAAGTCTTGGTCTCGACCAGACTTGGAACTTGCAAAGATCACTAAGCTGATGCATGCAATGGAAACCGGGACGTCATCACCGGCCGTTTATACACCAATGGAAGCTGTCCCTTAAAAGACGGATGCTTTACTTTTATATACAACACATTTCAACGGATAATGTAACATTTTGAATAATACTAGGAAAGCCGGAAAACCCACGACCAAAAACATAGTGATCGAAACAAGTAAGATAAGGGTGCTAGCCGGAATAATTCATAGGATGACAACACATGAAACAAACAGCTAAGTGTTCAATTTTCTTCTACTTGACTCTGTCTTGCAGGAGAATTCAAACGCGCGTATGACATATGTAGACATTATGTAAGTTCTGGACTGCGTTGAAAGCCACGCTAGACAATGTCCAATTCAGAGAGTTCATTTAGTCAACTTGCCATTATAACTGTCTCCTTTTTCACAAAGTTTGAAGGTAAAACTCTCACCAGACAATTGTTTTATGACCTTCTGAAAAGGTCAGAACGGAGATTGTTGTCGTCGCTGGCTTCCTATTTGTACGTACAAGATGCTGTTTTTTCCCGCGGTTGACTACATCGTTAGAGTTTATACGTTCAGGATCTACAAGAGGTAGATTTATGTCCCTAAGGAGAGGTACTTTTAGATATTCAATTGTCTGTTCAAGACATTTAAAACGTGTTATTTATTCACCACTTTTATTAAATTTGACTAGATTTACCGTCAGCCTAATTTTAGTTGTTTTTATACAACTTATTAATAAAGCGAATAACAGCGCAATCGGAAATGTATTATTATTATTATTATTA
>VCCN01003851.1:3865015-3875311 GCA_006491835.1 Architeuthis dux | reverse complement strand
TTCTATTGAGTGACTAATCTGACCTGTTTATAAGTTTTGTCATTTAAATTTCGCAGGCGCATCAATAAGCCTATACCCTAATGAAAGAAAAAACAGCATTCATGTTACACAACGAATATTTATTTTTTGAAAATAATCGCCTTTCTTGTCAATGCAGTTAATCTTTTATTTAATAGACCGACAGAAAACTTTGAACAAGTTGTCCAAAGGTAAATGTTCCATTTAATTCTTTTATAGTCAATGGACGCCAAATTCGTACGCTGTGCAAATTCTTTTTTTCTTTCGTGACAAAAGTATGTGCGCACTTTTGAAGTCAATCAATTTTATATTTTTCAATAAAAAAGCTATCTGCAGATTTTGAAATATTAATTTCCTTTGTATGCGCTTTAATTTCCTTCGTGTGCTGGTTGAAGAAAAGGTCTGTGCACAGGCATACGCACAGCTTTGAGGGAACTGTGGAATTTCTCGCAGCTCGAGCAGAGAGGATTTATTGGAGATTTCAAAGAAGATAAATCCAATCATAAAAAAATACCCTGATATAAGGAGAGAGAAAAGATATTGGTAACGAAGGATTTGAATTATTTCGGTTTTGTTCATTAAAATGACGTAATAAGCTCTCTAGCTTCCAGATAGATCTTTCCTCTGTTGCTCGGTTGTGAAATAAAAGAGTAAGAACGCGAGGGGGGGAGAAAGAGGATAAGAGAATCGAGGGAGGGGGATTATGACCCAGATACCCGTTCTGCACCTTCTCGTCAGTTCATATCACCCCCCCCGCGATTCACTTTCACAGACAGACAAACAGAGAGATCCAATTATATAACACTACGGCACGCCTGTTCCAAAGGTGCATGTTTGGGAGGGACCAGACTTTATGTTGTGTGGAGCAGCCTGCCATAATTGGCATGTAAAATAATTGTCTGTCCGTCGTACGAAACTACGGCTTCGAAGTATGTTTAAGTTTATGATGTCGTTAATAGCAACAATCAAAACAAAAAAAATAATTATTACGTCATCCTTACATTTTAAATCTATAAAAGCACGCTGGTGACGTATTATAGATAAATAATTTTAGATAAAAGATCTATTTTTTAAATTTATTTTTATTAGATTTCTCGTGAAGCGTTGATCCAAACGACTCCAAACATGACACTGCAATGACCGGTGTGCTGACGAACATATCTGTTCGTACAAACTTCGTGCAATGGCCAGTTATCCCGTTGCATACATACATACATACATACATACATACATACATACATACATACATACGCACGGGGATTTATCATATGACAAGATTAGTTTCAAGACAATCGCCCTGTCGTTGGAGGAGCTCTGCTCCCTGTGGCATTGGGGGAGTACTTCAGTTTCTTCTCACCTGGCGATTGGTTCGGAACGCGCTATATTTCAATGACGTGGCCTTCAAAGCGTGATTGGCTGATATGCCTGATTGTGCCCGATGTGACATTAGTACAGAAGAATCCGCTCAGCACGCCTTCTTCTACTGTCACAAGGTCGGGCGGACCTTGTGACAGTAAAAGAAGGGGTGTTCTGGGACTACGTCAGCGAGGTAACGGCTCGCCTCGAGTCCGATCGACCAAGAATCGTCCTGGATGTCACCTACAACATTCTGTCCCCCGTTGTCCGAGATGAAACTGGTGGTGTTTCAGACGCTGCTAGCCGTAGTTAGAATGGTGGTATGGAACACGCGACTGAAGGGGGTCTATGAGAACGAATCTTTTTCTCGTCACAATCTGATTGAATTCTTCAAACATCAGCTGAAGGTGAAAATCAATTGTGACAGGAAAGGATTGCATCGCATAGGTTTCAGAAAAAGATCGGTACGTGCAGTAAGCTTGGTCTGGTTGAAAGAAGGCAGATTGGAGTGGCCTTTCCCACGGATACATGGCGCATGCTGTCCCTGAGTTCCTTTTTTTTCGGAACCCGTCCCCAAGTTAAGGTAAGTGCTCTTAGCTGGATGAATGATTGAAGCACCCGACCCCACTTTATTCAGGAACCCCGATCCCCAAGTGTTTTTTCACATCCTCCTCCACCAAATGTACGTCTTGTAAAAAGAAACCCCACCTTTTGTCCGAACCCAACCGTAATTTGTTTTGTTTTTTTTTCTCTCCCGCATACCATTTTGAGATCGTCCCAATTGTTTCTGGTCAAACCCCTGAAAACAGCGGGCGTTCTGCCAATTAAGACAGGTAGGTAAGGTCCCATAATTCGCACCTCACTTTTGTGTAGTTTCTTTCCTTTGTGGGATTTTTTGCTACACCCTATCATCAACATCAAATTGTATATTTTATCATGGGTTTTAAATAGTCCCACAGAGTAATTATGGTAGTATGGTGAATGAAAAAGATTGGAAAGAGAAGGATGAATCCTTGTGGTGAAAGGATTATTGTAAGCAGGAAAGGTTCACGAATGAAACTAGTTAAGAGTAAGATAGACAACTGAGGACCAGTCTTCTCTCCACTCTCCTCAAAACGGTATTGTGCCTAATTTTATGTATCACTACATAGAATAAAAAGAAGACAATTCCTCCGTTCTGATTAAACGCCAATACTTTATAATATCAATATTTTTTAGAAACCGTAGTTAATATTGGTTTCTTCAGTTTTTAAGTGATTCTGGCTGGCTAGCTATGTATGTATGTGTCATACGTACAGACCGCACCAATGGAACTAGAGGGCTGAAAATTTAGACAGTTACTTCTTATGTCTAGAATAAACGTTTTCTTTGTTATTTGAAAATCTCCCAATGCTTTTAGGAGGTGGGTTCAATTTACCAATGTAAGTTTATGCTAAATTCGTCCCTTAGTTTGTGTCCGGCACCATTCACGCTTGATCTTTTTAAACTTGGATTTTTTAGTGATCCAACAAAAGGCGGGGGAAGTAACTTGTTCATTTTTCCAATTTTTTAATTGATCACCCTCAACACGGCATGCTGGCAAAAGACGTTGGTCATGTGACGGTTTCTATTGAGTGATTAACCAGACCTGTTTAACAACAGACTTTGATCCCCAGAGCCACACCATCCAGAGAAATCAAAGTTGATTTGACCAGCTGTGAATGTTTAAAAATAATAGGATGTGTGGATTGGTGTTACCAACGACCTTTTTTGAAAACTAGGCACTGAATAAACAATTGGAAACTATTTTTTCTTATTTAAATTTTTATGACTTCTTTTTACCTTCATCTGAAATTTTAGTGAGCAAATAGCGTTGATCGGAAAATGAGTAAAAGACCTCGGGTGGCACTCGAACCCACATCACTTAGCCAAGGGAAACACCGTTCAGCCCGGTCTGCTTTATCAATTACGCCACCGAGCATTAACTGGAAGAAGATGAGCGAAATAACACCCTTAAAACCCATAAGAACCCGGACCCATTTCTACTTGAAGGAATATTATGTGGGATGATGGGTAGGCAAATTGACACACAGTCACGTGACTGCACCAGGATGTTCAGTAGATGTAACTTAGTACACTTAGTTCCGTAAGAACCCGGACCCATTTCTACTTGAAGGAACATTATGTGGGATTCTGAGTAGGCAAATTGACACGCAGTCACGTGACTGCACCAGGTTGTTCATTAGATGTCACTTAGTACACTGTATGAGTTGAAATCAAGGATAAAATATAATATTATATAAGAGACTGTGCAGATCATTTAAATTGTATGTGACACTTAGTACACTTCATGAGTTAAATTCAAGGATAAAATATAATATTATATAAGAGACTGTGCAGATCAATTAAATTGTATGTGACACAGTGAGTTCTTATGGGTTAAACCCACTCTTTAAATAATAATGATTTATAATACTTCACCTAACAAAAATAAACACGGAGAAATGTATTTTGTTTTTGCTGGAAACATTTGCACGCACCTAATAATAAAACGTTTGATAAAGAATGCTGAATTTATTTATCGGCAGATTAAGTATCGGTTGATGTGTACGACAGCAGGGTTACCATATCGAGAATAGATTTTAGGGCTAGATCTGCGGCAAAAAGTATCTAACTGCATGCGTCCCTCGATATAGCGCGGTTTGTTATAGTGCAGTTCCCGATATAAGGCGGGTAGGTCATTGACCCCAAACATTTTTGCCTATATTATAGCCCAAATTGAAAAAAAGGCTAAGTTAGGAGCTAAGAGTTAGATGCAGGATTATAGGAGCTAAATGCACCAAAAAGAAGCTAAATGCACCAAAAAGAGGCTAGATTTAGTACCAAAAGAGCTAAATTGGCAACGCTGTACGACAGAATTTTGTTTTTTTAAAAGCTTCCCGATGAGCAGGATGACGCTGAGCCAAGATACCAAACGTCATTCTTTTGCCAGACTCCAGTCCATTGGAGTTTTCTTTACCCCCGTAAAAAGAACAACAAGAAGAACCACCTCACAGAAACAACCACCCTCACCTAATTCAGGGGAGTAAACTCTTCATTGTTTGTCTATCATGTCAAGTTAAACCATACCGATATATAAAATTAACGTTTCCCTAACGTGATTTGAAATCACGACCAAGTTGTTGTTTACCAACTGATGTAAATTGACACGTGTTATACATTTACGAATTTATTTATTATATATACAATACAAAAGTTACAGTAATCATCTTCAGTCGGAATAGTGTTATGATATACTACCACGAAAAGGTCATTTCGGGGCCAAACACCTGTGCGGAAATGGAAGTGAACCGGTCAACTTAGGAAATATGTATATGCGTGGGTGTCCAAAAAACAGGATGTGGAAACCGGAAATGACACAAGCGTAGGCGTTCGAAACACCATAAAGCTCAGAGCCGAGACGAGGAAGCTCAGACAAAACAGAAAAGACTTAGAGGACTCAAAACAGAGAGGCAGACCCCCTAGTGCTGGGAAGGCATAAGGCCAAGTTCCCCTGTTGGGAACGGTCTATCGGCACCCCGTTATCTCGAAATATTTTCACATATTTTTACAAACAACTTTCGAGTCTTCGAGTCCTTCCTTTCTATCCAAATCCAGGACATTCACCCACTATACAACAATAGAAGTAGGAGTGCAGTTTGACCCTGTAGTTTGATCCCTCATTGACCCCCAAGCAGGGTTGCCAAAAGAAATTTACCAGACGTACCAAAACTACATACTAAATCGTGCCAAATCTTCCAAAAACGTATAAAAAATCCCCAAAAACGTGCCAAATCGATAGTATATAATTAAAACGATAATTATGATAGCAAGTTGTATTTTATCCTGACGTTTCCTGTTTCCAAATGGCCGCCGATGTAGCTGCTGCTGATGGCGAATTTAAAGTCAAAGAAGCAGACGACAATTTCAACATTTTTTCCATTTTCTGAAGTGAAAATGTCTGAAGAAGGTATACCCTAACCCTAACATTAACCCTAACCCCAACACCAACACTAACCTTTACGCTATAAACACTACCCCTAAATTATCCTTGTTCATTTGTAAAGAAACTGAAATTGCATGATATCAGCAGACCACTTAAAGAATTAAAAGAAAACTGAAAATGCCGTTCTGAGGAATCTTCTAGTCTCTTTCTTTGACTTTAAATTCGCCATTAGCAGCAGACGACTCGGTCGATTCCGCTATTAGCAACAACTAAAGCGGCGGCCGTTTGGAAACAGGAAAGGTAATGATAGCCCAAATGTCAGCTTTTGACCACAAAAGTTCAATAGACTCCTCCCGGCGTTTATCGACCCCCTCCTGATCCGAAAGCATTTATTGACCCCTTGGACGCCCAGGTATCGATATCGACCACTTTGATGGCCCCTGCTGCTTACTAATAATCAAGTAAATCCATATAACTATATTAGAAACCGTCAACCAAAACTGTCACCAAAACTATCAGCATAGGTTTCTTCAGTTTTCAAGTAACTCTGGTTTGCTGGCTGGATATCTATGTATGTGTCACGCGTACAGGTGTACACCAATGGAGCTAGAGGGCTGAGAATCTAAACATTTACTTTTTATTATATCTACACAAATTATTCTCCTAAATAAGTTTTATGGGGTGGGTTAAATTTACAATGTAAGTTTATACTAAATTAGTCGCTTAGTTTGTGACCGGCAGCATTCGCGTTTGTTTGTTTTTTTTGTTGAAAATTCAGACCTTTTTTAGTGATCAAAGGCGACATGAGAGAGAAGTAACTTATTTATTGATCACACCTGTTTTTCCAATTTTTTTAATTGATCACCCCCAACGCGGCATGCCGTCAGTTTCTATTGAGTGACAAACCAGACCTGTTTCAGGTGTGCCTGAAATGTCGGTTGACTCGTGTTGAAGGTTACATTTTTGCTTGATGGTTGATATGTGACTATTTTTGCTCTGACCGATAAGTGAGCTGAAGGATTTCCTTGAGCGTTGTTTAATTCCCAATACTTTTCTAATTAGGAAGACATGGATTTGGGCCAGAGAGATTTACGGCTGTCATTGGTCGGCCACAACCCTGCCAATATCTATTTCAGGAGAATTGCTTTTGATCATGTCAGGTTCATGACGGGAGTTTTTGTGTTATTAATATGTCAAAATGTCAAGATCTACTTATTGCTTCATTCAAAGGCCGTTTCACCTTACGCAAAACAACTGACAGGAATGTAATTGAAATGTATTAGATGAAGCGTTGTCGATTATTAACGTAGATATGTAAGACTCGTCAATGTAGCTCAGTCGCCAAGAGTGCGCCTACCAATCAGTTGGTTGTGATTTCAAGTCATATAACTTCGGCGTAGAGATGTTAACTGTACATGGATCCGCTCCAAATTCTAATCTGTCCTTCCGTAGCCTATTGCCCACCCTCCCACAAAATCTGATTGAAATTCATTGATAGCTTTTGGAGATATCTTGGGGACAGGAAAATAAGTTTGACGATAATTGTACCATGATGCATCAGTGTGGTGCACGACAAGATACCGTTGTGGAATTTCCGGTATTTGACGAGACTTCAGTCGTTGGTTCTTCGGGTCATCGCAGAAAATGGCAAGATGGGTCATCTCGAAAGATAACGAGGCAATGCGAACAATAGGTGTTTTTAGTAATTCGATTTATTTGCAGTTTTTAGAAACTGCCCGATAAAATGAGAAGAGACAAAGCGAATTTCTATTTCCCACATCTACCCCTCGCACCTCCCATCCCATCTTCAGTCACCCGTCTTCATCGTACCGTGGTCAACTCCTACTCATCGTAGTAGTCCCAACGCCTGGTCCTAGACATTCCAGGTCTGTCCTGTCCGGCTTCGTTCTCCCAACTGATTTCCCACCAAAATCCCAAAGACATCCCCTTTCCTCGGTTGAGCCAATATCCCAATCCCCTGGTGACCTATTTAAACTCAAAATCTTTCTGAGACATTTCTTTCTATACTACCATGCAACGAAGCCTTTATCTGTTACATGCCCTTCACCCTGCTACATAATGTCTTGTTTGGACATAAAACTACGACGTAGGGGAGGTAATTGTGCATAATTCCGCTCAAAAATTGACTACCAATCTGTTGGTCGTGATTTCAAGTCACGGTAAGAGAATGTTAAATTTCTACTTGTTGTATAGCCCTCTTGGTCCGCAGGATGAAAACCCTCAACTTGGAAAAAAAGGAAGCCTCGAAAATTATTTATAAAAATATGAGGATATATTTGTATTTCCTAAGGTACATTGTGTCGTGGCGGAGAATAAAAAGTGGGAGAGAGACAATATGAGCCAAGCGTTCGTAGCGACGTCGCTTATTGATCCTTCGATGTCGGCTCTTCCTATCATTGCGAAGCGTTGTATTGTTCACCCACTAACAGGGAACGTGAGCTGGGTTTAGACCCTCGTGAGACAGGTTAGTTTTATCCTACCGATCGACACGTTTATTACGTCGGCCGTGGCCACGGCTATCCCGTCCAGTACGAGAGGAACCGCAGGATCGGAGCAACGGTTCGCGTGCTCGCTCGAACGAGCGTCGGTGCCAAGCTGCCTCCGCGCGATAACGACTGGAAGCCTCTAAGCCGGAACCGCAACCGGTGCCGCCACGGTATTCCGAAAGGCGTCTCTTTTCGTTCTTTTCCCAGGCCTAGGTGGTATGTCTCTCTGAGGGCGTCCGGTGTCTCTCTTTTTTCGAGGGCCTCTGTGTGGCTTTTATCGGGCTCGAACGCCCACACTGATTTTCCAGCCACCACCTGCAAGTTCAGTCGAAATCCTGACCCCTGAACCCGGATATGTCTTCCGGTCTCCGACACCTTTCAGCCGATATCTAGTCCAGCACTTTCAACACCTGTGGGGGTCAAATCTGTGATCTCCTCCCACGGCCTAACTATCCAACACCTGGATCCGTCCTAAATTGTACTGTTGGATAGTGGGGTGAATGTCCTGGTCCCATGAGATGTCTCGTTGTGGGTTGTTCATTTGCGGGAGAAAATGCTGAACTTGAGAAAGGAAGTACTCGAAATCTGGTTGTAAAAATATTAGACATATTTTTATTTCATAGCATACATCTTTCTCGGCCGGAGAATGAAGAGTCAGCCTGTCCTCAACAGGGACAGCGGTCTCGTGACTTCCAGCCTGGCTTAGGCGATCTGCTTCTCTGCTGAATCCCCTGAGTTTTCTCTGTTCGGGTCTGCTTTATAGGTTTCTCGAACGCCTACGCAGGTGTCATTTCCGCTTTCCACATCCTGTTTTTTGGACACCCACGCATATACCTATTTCCTAAGGTGACCGGGTCACTTACATTTCCACACATGTGTTGACCTGGAAATGACCCTTTCGTGGCCGTATATCATAACAATACCAGCTCTTTCTTAACCCATTGCTAATCATTCCAGAAAATATCATTGAAATCCATTCAGTACTTTCGGAGATATCTTGTGGGAAGACGAATAGATGCGACCAAATACATATATCTCTTTTCAACTATGTTGACATGGGTACATTAGACAATAGTTTTTCGTGTCGAAACTATATACATTTGTCTTTGCTGTCAAAGTCTGCATTTGTTTAAAGCTAAGGAATCGAGTTTCTATATATTTATCACCTGCCCAGTGCCCATACATAAGTGCTAAATGTTTTCTTCTTATCCATTAGCCTATCTCAGGAATCAGCCCCACGCCCACATTCCGCTCGGATAGTATAATGGTTAGCACGTCTGCCTCACACATTGACATTTATTGATAGCTTTTGGAGATATCTTGTGGACAGGAAAAGAAGTTTGGCGATAATATGTGGTTTGGACATATAACTACGACGTTGGGGAGGTGTCTGTGCAAGGATCCATTCCAAAATGTAATCACTTTTTACACAGCCAATTGGTAAAAAGTGATTACATTTTGGAGTGGATCCTTGCACAAGATGACATAGAAATTCATTGAGAACTGTTGGAGATATCGTGTGGACAGACATTAAATCTTGGCAATATGATGTGTTTTGTACATATAACAACGACGTAGGGGAGGTCACACGCAGAAGGTCCATGTATAAGCGAAGAGTGTGAAAAACTCTTCATTAGGACAGATTTCCCTGTGTACTCAGCAGCTAATTGAGTACAGTTACGTGCTCAGGGTGGAAGTATCCCTTCGGTGGACTTGCATCCTGCCAAGGGGGTGGTCATAAAAACTTGTAAAAAGTACCAATCTCGACAAAATTGAACCTTTCAAGAATCATTAAGCTGACTCATACAAAGGAAACCGAAGTTTCGTCACTGACCGTTTATACTCTGATGGGAGTTGTGTCTTAAGGGACGGGCATTTTACTGACTTTACCACAGGTGAAAGACTACACAATCCGTTCCAGGATTCAAGTTATAACAGCAAGCTAGGTTATATGATTGATTGATTTGTTTAGCGGCATATTAACCCTTGATGGGTCATTTAATGCCGAAATTTTGCGACTTTAGTGAAAGGTTATTGTTTTTTTAACTATACTCTTGCGACTTTGGTGAAATTTTACTTTTCCTTAACTAGAGTCTTGCGACTTTGGTGAAAGGTTCTTTTTTTTAACTAGAGTCTTGCGACTTTGGTGAAAGAACAAGTGGCACCTGGTTGGGGGGTACACTTTATTTTTCCATAAAAGTAATTAATTTATAGGTATTTCAGTATTTTACAATGAAATTCCACAATCTATAGACTTTGGACTGTGTACTTTTCCTCGTAAAATGCATTTTAGAAGACTTCAAGTACAAAGTCCAAATCTATGGATTATGGAATTAATTTATGATGGATGTGTATACATATATATATCGTTAGAAATAGGATGTTATCAGCTGTCCAGCAGTGTATGTTCTCTAGTTGTATCTGTTGGGCTTAAAAAGTCACATGCTGCTA
>VCCN01003851.1:3850398-3863575 GCA_006491835.1 Architeuthis dux | reverse complement strand
ATTCTTATTTTCCTTATTTAGTATTCTGAGTACACAGTTGTTTCTTCGTCTGACATTTCCTATACAATATTCTCGACTAAAAAATGGTAATTACTGCGTCTCTTTCCAAAATGAAACCCTTGTACTTCTAATTTAATTACTTATGAATGTTTCAAGTTCCACGATTACGAGACACAACATATTTAAAAAATCTGTCTAGGCTTACACAAAGTGTTCGCCACTGATGTATCTATACTAATATGTGAGCCTTTTGTTTGTTTGTGCCTCCTCTCCGCTAAAACTACAAGGATTATCGATCTAATATTCTGCATGTCGACAGAGACGAGGTCAACTCCCCACAAAGGCTACGTGAGGTTGACCTCTGAGGTCATTCGAGGTCATTTCCCAGCCAATCTCTGGTTCTAAACATTGGAAAACAATGATTTTTATATTAAGATTTTCTGAAATAATTATTTTCGTCAATGAAACAATTGTAAGTATTATTATTATTACTAGTGGTAATAGTAACAAATGACACACATAGCCGTTGTCTGTAGGGAATATGATTCCTCCTCCACAAAGTCGTTGTCTATAGGGAATATACCTCCTCCTCCCCTTTTTTTCTCGGCGGCCGATTTGAATTTACTTAACGCCTAAGTAAAGGGTGACAATTCAAAGTGAACCAATAATAATCTTTTCCTAAGTGAGTAGTCTTTAAGATTTATTTGTTTTTACATTGACATTTGGAACAAATAATTATGTGAACAAGAAAAGAAATTTCAAACGTTGTGTAGGCGGACCTCTTTACTCCTTTCTTCTACGTAGACGACACCAAAGCTCATCTTGCATTTAAACACCTGTACTGCTTATCGAGTCTCTCCCACGTGTGGTAAGAAATTATTAGTTTCCAACGAGGAATTGTCATTGTTTTCATTTATTTTCCCATGATATTTCCTAGAAGTAATCGCATACTTCGAGGCCTTACTTCCGTAATACGGACGCAAAGCAACGGCCCAATTTCGGATTATAAATATGTTATGAATGTAAGCCAAAACACAATCGTCTCATACACAAATTATTTCTTCTCAAAACTGACACATTCCCAGAGGTAAATACGCTGTTATGGATTGAAAGCAAACAAAGATTATTTGCCAAAATAGTTCATTTCTATCTTAATATAAAACAACTTCTACTTATTCAAACGTTAAACCTATTTATCCCGGGCGATGCCGGGTATCCCTGCTAGTATCCTAATAAAGTAACTGAACGATATTAATCTAAACAACTACAGAACTTCGTTGCGTTACACAACGTTTTAGCCGCTGACGTTTATTCTTATTATAATGATTATTGATTGATTGATTGATTGATTGATTTGTTCGTTTAGCGGCATATCAACCCTTGATGGGTCATTTAATGCCGAAATCAATTTACAATTTTGTTTAAATAGTGTCTTGCGACTTTGGTGAAATATTATTTTTTTTAATTAGAGTCTTGCGACTTTGGTAAACGGTTATTCTCTTTTTATTAGAGCCTTGCGACTTTGGTAAACGGTTATTTTTTTTAAATAGAGTCTTGCGACTTTGGTGAAAGGTGTTTTGGTTTTTTTTATTAAAGTATTGCGACTTTGGTGAACGGTTACTTTTCCTTAACTAGAGTCTTGCGAATTTTGTGCAAAAACAGGTGGCGCCTGTTTGGAGGGGTCTTACCCGTTTGCAGGGTATTCAGTCGGCATATTCTAGGCCCCAGCCGACAGGGCCGGATTATAAGGTGAGTATATGTAATCAAAACTGATACTGCTGATATGTGATGTATGTTGCTCATATGTGATGTCCGTTGCTCATATGTGATGTCTGTTGCTCATATGTGATGTATGTTGCTCATATGTGATGTCTGTTGCTCTTATGTGATGTCTGCTGCTGATATGTAATGTCTGTTGCTGATATGTAATATATGCTGCTGATATGTGATGTCTGTCGCTCATATGTGTTGATACCATGATGTCCAGACGTTTTGCCGATGAACGTTGCTTTTACGCCGATCTACTTCCCGCTTCATTGTTAGAATCAATAAAAGAATGTGAGCCAATTCTGACAATTGAAAAATGCACGCTGATATGACAGCTGTCGGAATACTAATAAAGGCGATATGAGTGGCCACGCATGATAAGGGCCCAACGCACCATTTTTAAAAGTTGATATTTCCGTTATTTATAGAGCTACAATGCTCAGTCTTTTTTTAAATTTTGAAGCTTGAACAATCTGCATTATGTTTTTTCTGGGTCATTCATATATTTAATGATAGTTATTTAAAACTACATATTCCTAATGCCATCTAACGACAAAGACTGAACGCAGATTATTTCGGATCGCCGATTCCATTCTCCTACCTATTAACTTTGATATCATTAATGTTTAACAAATTAAAGTGAGAGAGGAAGTTAGTTAAAACTAAACGCTGCTAATGCCATCTAACGACAAAAACCGAATGGACTTTTTGGCCAACTCAATATATCGATATTTATACTTAATCTGGAACAGATCTATAAGTCTAAGGCACCCAGGGAAGATCGAATTCACTACAGTAGTAATGGTCTTCAAGATAAGTGCCCAACGCACCATTTTCAAAAGGTTGATATTTTCGTTATTTTTAGATCTACAATGCTCAGTTTTTTATTTTGAAGCTTTTGCATTATGATTCAAAGAGTATTCAAACTTCAAAATAAACTGAGCAGTGTAGCTCTAAAAATAACGAAAATATCAAATTTTAAAATTGTTTTTCTGTGCACTTATCATGCGCGTTCACTCATATATTTAATGATAGTTATTTAAAACTAAATGTTGCTAATGCCATCTAACGACCAAAACCGAACGGAATTTGTGGCTAACGCAATGTATTGATATTTATACTTAGCTTAATCTGGAACATATCTAAAAGTTTAAGGCACCCAGTGAAGATCGAACTCAGTACAGCAGTAATGGTCTTCAATATTAGATTACTAGCCACTACTATTCCACGGCAATGAGTTCACCTAAATTGGCTTCATATCCTGAATAACCCTGCAGGTGACAATTGTTTTCAGTTCATTGCCATTGTTGTCAAAGAATCGCCATTACAAAGGCCTTGAAAGGGAAAGATTTTCAATGAAAACAAGAAAGAAACTCTTTTGTTTTTAACATCAAAAACACCTGAGATAAAAAGCATAAGATGCAACTTTGATGTCATTAATGTTTATAAAACACAAACGAAACAGGTCTGGTTAGTCACTCAATAGAAACCGTCACATGACCAACGTCTTTTGGCAGCATGTCGTGTTGGTGGTGATCTATTTAAAAAGAATTGGGGAAAGAGGTGATCAATGAATAAGTTACTTATCTCGCCTTATGTTGGGCAGTGACCACTAAAAATGTCTGAATTCCCCAAACATCGAGCGTGAATGTTGCCGGACACAAAAAAGGGATCAATTTAGCATAAATTCACATTGCAAATAGGTTTTTAGTGGGGTATTTTTAAAAAAGGGTTTTTCAAGACATAATAAGGAGTAAATGTTTAAATTTTCAGCCCATTGGTGCGGCCTGTACGCGCGATACATACATACATAGCCAGCCAGCGAGACGACCTTAAAAACTGAAGAAACCTATGTTGACAGTTTTGGTGACAGTTTTAGTTGACGATTTCTAAAGGTTTCAATTAGCAACAAGATGGACTCTAAACGGAAGAAACAGAGACGGTGGCATAGAAGCGGTCGTCTCAAGGCAAAGGGTTCTGGGACAACTGCCCCCCTGGATAACTGCCCTCAGATAAATAACTCTTGACAATTGCCCCCTGGACAATTTCTCCAATGGGTGTGATCATTTACATGGACAACTACTTCATTTCCAGAAACTTTAACTTTGGCTTTACAGTTTCTATGCTATTGTTAGGGGGCAATTATCCGGGGGCAGTTGTCCTAGAACCATGCCAGACTATAAGACAAATGGTTCACAAGGGTATTTGGAGGACTACCGCTTACTGGAACTCATCCCAACCCCATAGTTGTCCATATCAAGATGCAGTAGACGTCCCCTAGTCATAATACCAGCACATTGGACGTAGGGTAATATTGCATAGTCTTATACACCGGCTTATACAGTGCCGGATTAACTATGTAGCAAAAGTAGCATTTGCTACTTGCCCCACATTCTCAAGGGCCCCGCGCTAAATTCTTGCAAGCTATCAATTCCAATTCAGTGATCCTATACTTGTTCTATTACTATAGTAATATACTGCCTTCAATTCCTCCATGGCCAACACTTCATTTCCACAAACTGTAACCTTGGCTTTACAGTTGCTATGCTATTGTCCGGGAGACCATTATCCGGGAACGATTATCCAGGGGGAAGTTGTCCTAGAACCAATACAAACACATCGGAAGGCAGTGGAGCAAAACAGAGGTGAAAGCTGAAAGTACAACGGGATATTGCCTCCAGATTGGAATTGGGCTTTTATTTCCTTGTTGCGTGCCTCACCGCATCGATAACCTACTTTGTGGTCACACCTCAGGAGTCAAGGCAGGTGTTTGACTCTTTATTAAAGCGGTCCCTTATTGTATCCATATAGACTGGGTCTTTGAAAAGGGAGTCTGTGTTCATGACTACCTGGCTAGTTAATAGGTATAATTGTAACAAGCCGGGATGCTGCAGGGTCAGGCTCCACTCCTAATTCTATTCCGACTGAGGATGATTACTGCAACTTCTGTATTAAATAAATAAAAGATTATTATAAAAGTTTTTTTTAGTATAAATGTATTTATTTATTAAAATGAAATCAGCCCGTGCTTATTTCGCTAATATCTAAGACTTGTCAATTTAGCTCAGTCAGTAAGACAGCCTCCTTTTGTATTGTGTATATAATAAATGAATACTTAAATATGTAAGACTTGTCAGTTTAGTTCAGTTGTTAAGACAGCCGCTTAGCAATCGCTTGGTCGTGATTTTAAATCACGGTAGGAAAATGTTAATTTCATATATCGGTTTGGTTTAACTTGACGGGATAGACAAACAGTGAAGAGTTTACTCCTCTGAATTAGGTGAGGATTGTTCTTGTTAGTTCTTGTTGTTCTGGTTACGGGGGAAATAAAGTCAACTCCGATGGACTGGAATTTGACAATTCTCCTATTATTCTGCTTCTTTGTGTGTACGACCGTTACGCTTTCTGATTATTATTCATTCTCCTCTTATCTTTCATCCGTTCTCTTCCCCCTCCCCAGCCACCTTTGCAATGTAATGGACAAGGGTAAGAATGGAAGAGGGTGCTAATGCTTGAATGGGATCAAAAGAGAGTCAACCTTCACTATAACCTTCATTCATTCATTAGTCTTCCCTCACAAGTGAAGAGTTTACTGCCCTGAATTAGGTGAGGATTATTCTTATTAGTTCTTGTTGTTCTTGTTACAGGCGAAAATAAAGTCAACTCCGATGAACTGGAGTTTGACCAAAAAATGGTTTTATTAAGCTGATGGCCTTTTGCTTGTAATTTTGGAGTATTGTTTAAATTGTGTGCGGCTGTTGAACTTTATTGGCCTAAGCTAGTGGTTCTCAACCTGTGTGTCGCGGCAAAATAGTGGGTCGTAACTTTCTCCCTAGTGAGCCGCTAATTCCAAAAAGGTCTGGTTAGTCACTCAAAAGAAACCGTCACGTAAGCAACGTCTTTTGGCAACACGCCGTGTTGGCGGTGATCAATTAAACAATTGGAAAAAAGGTTGATCAATGAATATGTTACTTCTCTCGCCCGTTTTGGGGCAGTGATTACTAAAAGAAAGTCTGAATGTTCAAAAGACAAGCGTGAATGCTACCGTATACAAATAAGGGATCAATTTAGCATAAACTTACATTGCAAATTGAACCCAATTCTAAAAACCTATTTAGGGGTGGGAATCTTCAACAAAATAGTTTTTTATAAACATAATAAGGTGTAAATGTTTAAATTGTCAACCCTCTAACTCCATTGGTGCGGCCTGCACGCGTCATACAACATACATACATACATACATACATACATACATACATACATACATACATATACAGTGTCACAGAAGTAACTCCAGAAGTGTACCAACATTAATGCCAGTTCTAAGGGAAGCAATTATTAAATTATAATTAAATTACTATTAAATAGCTGCTTCGCTTAGATTGAACTGGCGTTTAATTCTGGGATAAATTGGGCGTTACTTATTGGAGTAAGACAAACTTAAAAACTGAAGAAACCTATGTTGACAATTTTGGTTGACAGTTTTGGCTGACGGTTTCTAATAAAAGGTTGAGGTTTTTTTTGTTAATCTGTTGACTAGTTGCTTGTAGATTAGTAGACAATGTATGTAAGTTGTGTGTAGCTGTTGAATTGTATTCCAGTAAGAATATGAAAATAAATGGTATGAGAAGGTTTGCTTAAAACCAGAAAATCTAACAATTGTGGATTTATTTTATTGTTTTAGAAAAGGATATTTGAAGCTTGACAGTCGTGGATTTTTACAAGAGTTCAGAAAAAATGGGAAAAATGAAAATTGTTTGAAAATTATTGGTTAGCCCAATGGTTCTCAAACTGTGTGCTGCAGTACAACTGTGCGCCACAACCCTCCCCCATGTTTGTCACGTCAATTTTTCCAAATAGACAAACATGTATTTTGAGCCGTTAACGTTTCCAGTAAGGGTTGCCTCCTTTGAAGTTAAAAAAAAACTTCCTTTTACCCCATCACATTGAGTTCAATTGTCCGAAGAATTGGTTGAATTCAAATTGTTCTTCGGACGATTAAACTCCTTTTTGTTACTTGTGTTGTAAACACGACGTTTCGGCCGATCCATTCTTCGACCTTCTTCAGGTGTAACATCCGAGTGTGATGGGTTAAACAGAAGTTATGTTTTAAAATTGTTACCTTTATGTGGTAGAGTCCATTGTTACGAACAAAAAAAACAAAACACATCACACTGTTCATTTTATCCACTTCTCAACAAACCTAAACCCGACAAGACAAAGACACAGAAAGACCCGGGCCATGTGCTATAAGGGTTATCCCCTTTAAACATAACTTCTGTTTAACCCATCACACTCGGATTCTACACCTGACTAAGGCCGAAGAATGGATCGGCCGAAACGGCGTGTTTACAACACAAATAACAAATCGTCCGATGAACCATTTGAACATTACTGACCCTTCTCAAAACTATAGAAAACTATTTGAATGTATTTCGAGCTTTGAACGTATACAGTAAAGGTATTATATATGTCCCGCCTCCGCCACAAAGTTGGCAATCTAGTGGTTTTATATCTCAATCTTTTTAGCGACAGATGAAATGGGGAAAGTGTGATGAGTACGTATATCAGTATGCTGATACGAAAGTTTCGTTCATTGACTGCTGACATGTTTTGGCTAATTTATTTGATTTTTGCGGTTAGTGTGCTGCATAAGTCAATATATCTTTTACTGAGCCGTCATACGTATGTTGCATAACGATTGTTATTATTGCGTAACATGCAGACAAACAATTCAGTGGATGCAAGGGCTTGCACAGAAGAAGGATCAGATAAACACCGTGTTCAAAAAGGTTTTTATTCCGCCGTAATATTCTAGTCGCGTTAAACAGAAACAGATATAGCAGTTTTGAAGACATATACAAACATATTTACATTCTTCCACCGAGTGAGGAAGACTGTTAATACACGGTGACTTGCTTGCGGGACAAGAGAAGAGGAGAGTCTAATAAACTTAGGCGTCTGTTAGTCAAGGGTACTTAACTTCACACGCGTCGAGGCCACGCGCGCCCGGTGTCAACTTCCCTGACTGCCCCTCTGCTGTCTACTGCCCTCCGCTTTCTGTCCGTCAAAATGTCACTCTTTTAACGCGTGTTAATCTGACATCTAACATCTCCATCCATGGCACGCCCATTCCGGGTCTGCGATTAATAACACAAAAATCCTTATCGTTTCCATTCCAGTGCTTATCTATCAGACGCAACTTGAGTTAATTCTTCTACATGTTTCGTCGGACATTTCCGACGCCATTTTCAGTAATGTGGCTTTCACGCGGCATGGGGCAAACTTTTTAAACATTCTGAGTCGAAATTACTGATGCCAATCGGTGACCTTTGACACTAAAATAGTCTGGTGAAAATATGTTCTTCTTCTTTCTTTAAAACTAAAATGACTTATCGGACATTATACGTATTTAAATGACCAACCTAATTAAGACTTAATTTTAAAGCTCGCGTAACGATCATAACGCAACACAATAAAGTTTGAAAACCACTGTATTAAGCTGATAGTTAGTTGCTTGTAGTTTGGTAAAAGAAATCTATAAATTGTGGGCGGCAGTTGAATTGTATTCGCCTTAGAATATGAAAACAATTGGCATGAGACTATTTGCTTAAAGCCAGGAAATAAATCTCACATGTCATTGGAAATTTGGCTGAAGTATTGGAAAACTGTGGAAGTTGACAATCGTAGATTTTACAAGTGATCAGACAAAAAGGAATAATGAAAATTCTAATCTATAATGTTATTCTGCTTCTCCTACTTGTGTTTCAGTAGTAACATAAGGGAAAAGTTAGATAGTTTAATAAGTGGGTATAAAGGGAGAAAAGAAAGTTGGGTAGTTTAATAAGAGGGTAGGAAGAGAGAGGTGATGAAGGAGAGTTGGGTAGTTTAATAAGAGGGTAGGAAGAAAGAGATGATGAAGGAGAGTTAGGTAGTTTAGTAAGAGGGTAGGAAGAGAGGGGTGATGAAGGAACGTTAGGTAGTTTAATAAAAGGGTAAAAAGAGAGAGGTGATGAAGGAGAGTTGGGTAGTTTAATAAGAGGGTAACAAAGGAGAGGGGAGAGAAGAAAGTTAGGTAGTTTACTGAAGGCATAGGAAGAGATAGAAAGGAGAAAGTACAGTTCAGTATTTCAATAAAAAGGTAGTAAGTGAGAGGGGGGAAAAGAAAGGTAGGGGTAGGACATTTTCGCATATGAAACTAATCCATGTTTGTTTAACATTTAGATTAAGACATGGACTGGCAATGAAGATTAGAAGGGATAAGGGAGAGAATAAGAAGATACAGACAAAGACCTGGGGCATGAGATAATGGATAATATTAGTTGTCAACTGTTGGACATTTAGGCAACCGTGGGTGGAGGTCACAGATTTGACCCCTTTGGTGTTGAAAGTTATAAACAGGATATCGACGAAAACCCCAAACTGCAAGGTGTCAGTGACCGGAAGACAGACTAGGTGCTGAAAAGTCATAAACAGGATATTGACCCTGACGATGTAGATGGCGGGCTGGAAAATCAGCGTGGGCATTCGAACCCGATAAGAGAGACACAGAGAGCCCTCGGAGGCCAGAGAGACACAGGACGCCCCAGAGAGGCAGACAGCTCATATTTTTATAAACAAGTCTCGAGTCTTCCCTTTTCTCCAAGTTCAGAATTCCCCCCCCCCCGCAGACCAAGATGGCTATACAACACAACACCCGTGGAATTTCCTCGATTTCAGACAGTAAAAATTGGTTAGCCAATCGATAGAGTATAGAGCAACGTTTGGCGAGAAATCTTCAGCCAGGAAATTTAACATGTCATTGAGAATTTGGCACACAGTATTATAAAAACAGGTCTGGTTATTCACTCAATAGAAAACGTCACATGACCAACGTATTTTGGCAGTATGGGGGTGATCAACAAAGAAAAGATTTGAAAATAGTGTGATCAATGAATAAGTTACTTCTTTTGCTTTCTGTTGAACGATGATCACTAAAGAAACAGTCCGAATTTTTAAAAAAAACAAGCGTGAACACTGTCGGATACAGACGGAAGAACCAATTTAGCATAAACTTACATTGCAAATTGAGCCCTTTAAAAGATTATCTTGGGTTTGATTTAAAAAAACAAAAACAAACGTTTTTTCTAGACATCATAAGGAGTAAATATTTAAATTTTCAGCTCTCAAGCTCCATTGGTACGGCCTGTAAACTGAGAACCATGCAACGTGCACAGAAGAAGCATGCTTACATCACACGGAGACATCACAACGTTTTTGTTGAAATCGAAAGAAATGATTTCGTTTATTATTTGGTAAAATCGAAGAAATATACCATGTTAACTGCTTTTGTTTTTGTTTTGAGAATAACCTCCCTTGTCGTCTGACAGCTTGGGGTTGCGAAAATGAATTAGCGCCCAACTAAATGAAAATTCAAATGGTTCTTCGGGCGATTGAATTCCTTCTTGTTATTTGTGTTGTAAACACGACGCTTCGGCCGATCCATTCTTCGGCCTTCTTCAGGTGTAAAATCCGAGGGTGATGGGTTAAACAGAAGTTATGTTTAAAAGGGGGTTAACCCTTATAGCGCATGGCCCGGGTGTTTCTGTGTCTTTGTCTTGTCGGGTTTAGATTTGTTTAAACATAACTTCTGTTTAACCCATCACACCCGGATTTTACACCTGAAGAAGGCCGATCCATTCTTTACAACACAAATACACAAGAAGGAGTTTAATCGTCCGAAGAACCATTTGAATATTAATGAACCTTCTCAAAACTATAGAAAATATACATGAAAATTGGTTGACTTAGTAGTATTTTATTCAAAGTATTATACTTATATTTAAAAAAAAACATTCATATAAGTTGTGTATATCAATGTGGTGAAGTATAAAAATGAAGATTTCTCGTCACATACATTTCGAGTGTTGCCCCTTCCCCTAATCTCGGCCCCCAAATGCCGCCCCCCACACGCACACACACTTTCTAAGAACTAGAAACGCCACTGATCACAAGCACGGCGGCGAATCTTGGGGAAGGTAGGTCTATGTCCAATGATGATGATGATGATGATGATGATGATGTGTGACAGTTTTGGTTGACGGTATCTAATATCAGAGCTGTTCATTTTCGATTCTGTATAAGCCACGATCGAAAGTGGCTGTCAAAACCAATTGAAATTACCCTATTTGCAGGGCCGGATTATTTGAAGATGAAGCTCTTCCTTCCGCCAATATTTGATCTTAACTGCTCTGGACAAACTTGACGTATTATTCGTTATTTATTCTAACATTGAAGATGGAAGAAAATAATCCTGGCTGCTGCAGGGTCAAACTCCATTCCTAATGCTATTCCGACTGAAGATGATTTTTGTGAACTTTTGTATTGTATATATAATACATTTTTTTTAAATATATATATTTTAGTATAAATGTATTTATTTATTAGAATGAAATAAGCCCTGGCGTATTTGTAACATAAATTTCATAGATATGTAACACTTGTTAGTTTGGCTCAGTCGGTAATAGAACCAGCTACCGATCACTTGGTCGTGATTTCAAACCACGGTAGAGAAATGTTAATCTTGACGGGACAAACAAACTGTGAAGTCACCAAGTTTTATTAAATTTGACTAGTTTTTACCTCCATCCTAATTTTCGTTGGTTTTAGGTAAAAGACTAGTCAAAAGGTGGTGTATTACAATACTTCATCCAATAAGTTGTATAAAAACAACTAAAATTAGGTTGAAGGTAAAAACTAATTAAATTTAATAAACAGTGGTGTGTTACAATACTTCATCCAATAATAATAAAGATTGATTTATAAACTGTGAAGAGTTTACCCCCAATAATTAGGTGAGGATTGTTGTTGTTCTTGTTGTTACGAAAGAAAAACAAAGTCAACTCTAGCCTTCGACTTGGACTGGAGTTTGACAAAAGTTCCGCATGAATATATATGGGGAAATACTTTCGCTCCCAAACTTTCATTCATTTGGGTAATGACACGTTCGCTTTCTTCAATCTGATATTCCAAATCCTAACCTTTGCAACTGATCAAATGTAAATGAACCCAGATCATTAAAAAGGTTAATGCAGTGTTTCTTAACCTTTCTTTCTCCATGCCTCACCTCAACAGCTCAAAGACTTTGATGTCACCCTTACTATAATAATAGCGGGGCCGCTTAGTCAAATAATTGTGCATTTTGTGATAAAAGCATATAATTTGGTACTCGTATAGCAAATGGCATTCCCTCAAAAAAAAGATATTGAGCCATCATGAATTTTAAATATGTTACCCATGGCAGCGACAACTGTTTTAGATCAATTTTCTTATTAGCGGTGGATATAATATGATATTGAGGACATACTTAGTTGAATCTTTTACAATACATAGTTCTTGGGAATTACCATTTGGATAATACAAGTCATCGAAAATTCAAGATGGCGGCCATGGCTGGTATGAAAATTATAATTGCAATAAAGTAGGTAGAGTAATCTAATATAGATGATCTCCGCTTTCTTCAATTTGATATGCCAAATCCCAGCCTTTGTAACTGACCAAATGTAAACAGACAAACAGTGAAGAGTTTGCTTCCTACGAAAGTTTATGCTACAAATGACCAAAGTAGCTTTCTTATCAAAGAGACTACGGTATTTGAAGGTTCTAAAATAAGAAAATGGCTATGCTCCCGAAATAGGTTGTCATCTCAACTGAACGTGAACATCTCACAAGCCGTGCCCTTTAAAGCAGAAATGATCCGACATAACCTTCTGACCATAACAATTTAGCCTTTATCAAAGTCACTCAAATCTTTCTCTTTGTCCTTAACCGCGACATTCAACACATCGAAATGAAGTACTCGAGGCCGGTTTACCTGCTTATATACCTCTGATCCTGAAATGCGCTGTTGTTCCGAGACAGTAGCTGTCATTTTTGACGTCGCTTATCAGAATGTTTTGGCTCATCAGTAAAAATAAAAAATAAAAGTGGGAGTACGGTGGTGATGTATGCAACACAATAATATTTTTTTATAAAATGATTTGTGTTTTTGATTTTAACCCATTCGCCTGATGGATTGCATGGAGCAATGAAACGGACTGTCAATCTTTAGCGAATCCCATAATAAATATGAATTGTCATATGCTGTATTATTGATTTATTCACTAAAATATTGTAGAAAAATACTTTTCTACAATATTCGCTCTACTAACATATTGAGCCTTCTTCGGTTGGAAACAGAGGTCTATTAATATACTTATGCATATTTGTAACGCATACTTGTAAATAAAACTGTCCAACACCCCTCATTGAAAACAGATGACCACATCAAAAAAAGCACTTGAAAATATAACGCCCGCAAAAGGAACAAGACACCGATTGGACAACACGTAACAGCCAATTACGGACACGAACGAATTTCACCATTAATAAT
>VCCN01003851.1:3801565-3812344 GCA_006491835.1 Architeuthis dux | reverse complement strand
TTCACAACAAACCTAAACCCAACAAGACAAAGACAAACACCCCGGCCATGTGCTATAAGGGTTACCCCCTTTAAACATAACTTCTGTTTAACCCATCATACAACATCAACCATACAAATATCTGGGTAGGAGATATTTTTATCAGCAAACTTGTACCTTTAAGTGGAAGAGTCCATGGTTACAGACAGAGTACCAAGAAAATCACACTGTTCATTATATAAGTATATGGGAGCATCCATTGTTACGGACAGAGAACCACGAAAATCACACTGTCCATTATATAAATAGATGGGAGTATCTATTGTTACGGACAGAGAACCAAGGAAATCACACAGTGCATTATATAAGTAGAAGATAAATATTTGCAGTTTCTTCAGATCAATATTAAGTCTAGAAAAGTTTTTCAATTTTCAATATAAACGTAATAATCTTTTGATGGTAAGTATCTAAAGCTGTTTGCACGAAAACGTAGCTTTACAGTTCTATTGAAAAGTCGTTAATGGACATTTTTCCATTAGATAAGTGTATGTCTTTTCCGATTAAATGTTGCTTAAATATGTATGTATAATGCCTCTATGTGCATTTCATTATAAAATAGTGTCTCGTCAACATTCAGTGGCGTAGGAGCCGGTCCGCTTGGTACGGCGATGGACAGACCAATATTACGCAGAGATGGGGTCTAAAATTGTAAAAGGATTACAGCAAAGGATTTTAAGGTTTGAAGAAAATTTAGTGTTAATTAATTTCTCGCAAATCCCTTTAAATCGTAATACTTATTAGTTGTATGTCTAGTCTATGCTTAATTGGTCCCTAGTTTGTGTCCGCTTGTTTATTCTTTTTAACTGGACTTTTTAGTGATCTAACAAAAGGTGAGAGAAGTTGATCACCCCTTTTGTTAATTGACCACCCCCAACAGAACATGCTGCCAAAAGATGTTGTTAACAGTGTCGTACCAATATTTTACAAAGATAGGGTCTAAAATTGTGAAAAATTAACAGCGAACAGCTTATTAGTTGTATGTCTAATAAAAACAATAAAATTCTTTTCAGCCGGACCAATCTTGAAAAGCTTACTACGCAACTGACATTAAACAATACATAAAAAAATCAATAAAAATAAAAAAAACATAACAATAAACACAGAGCATGAAAAGATTCCGCATTGTTATCAATAATGGAAAACATTTCATTTAGATAAATTCACATGAATTAATTAATTAAAAAAAGAAATCTGTTATCATCCCAGCATCGCCATATTACACATCAGCTTGATATAGAATTATGGCGGTTGTACATGTTCTTCTCGAGACGTCTCGTCGTTGGGTTGTACATTTACGGGCCTGAAAATTCTGTGGAGGGAAACAAAGCATTTTGGTCCATACCGGCTCTCCCACGTGGCAGGATAGAAAGACGACAAAATCCATTATTTTCAATTGAAAATATGGGTTCGTTTGATTCCCGTTGATAGCTTCGATGCTGCGCCGGTTCGCGAATCACCAGGGGTATTGAATTCTGTTTCGGTTAAAATTCTAACGACCCTCTCCCTAACTCTGTTCCCCACTGCTAACCCATCAACTGCCTCTAACTGGCAACTGCCGGCCGATTTGAAATCACGGCCACCCTTAAACCACTCTGGTTGGTCGAACGCATTTTCTTTGATATGGCATTTTGGTGCAAGCGCCAATACTATCATCCCAAATTCAAGTTTTCTAATAAGCGCACACGCGAACACACACCCAGGATGCATTTCATTACATTGACATACTTTATACGTAATAGCTTAAATTATTTTAAAGATTTCCACTGAGAGTTCCCAATACTGACCATTTAATTAAATTTTTATGCCATTTTCTCTAAATGTGTCAGTACTATTTTTAAAGCTGTTACTGCTACTTTCATTCTTCACGTATTCAGGCAATTTATTCCAATAGTGCACAACTCTGTCGCTAAAGAAATCCATAGATTTATTTGGGCGTATGATTAGATTATTTGTTCTATTAGAAAGATTTAAAAAGGTTTTTACCATAATTAGACACTGTAACCAAAACTGTCACCAAAACTGTCAAAATAGGTTTGTTTAGTTTTCAAATCGGTCCGGCTGGCTGTTTACGTACCAGGAGTACAAACCACACCAATGGAGCTAGTGTCTATTTTCAGAGAGTCTTTTTTAAAAATCTCTTAACAGCTTTACATTATTTTTAAAAAATCAATTTGAAGCAAGTAGTTTTATTACAGAACCAAATGTTGCCAAATGCTATCAACAATTGTGTAAACGACGTCGCAGGTTGTGAACAGAGTCTGTTCTTTATATCGCTATAGCGAATCAGCGCTAAACGGGGTCATGCTAAGCGGTTTTGCGGTAGATAGAAACCGTCACGTGACCAACGTCTGTTGGCAGCATGTCGTGTTGGGGGGGGGGGGGCTGTAGTTTACCGACCGCTGATCTGAAACATATTAAATCGCCAATCCTGACAAGTCGACATATCGACATATCGAACATAACTTTTTAATGACGTAATAAGAGAATATTTGTTCTTTTTTTAAAAATCAATTCTCGAAATTAAACTGTCACGTAAAGTTGCGTTCATTTTTTTAAGAAGACATTTTTTTAACATATCTCATATCGCGGGGTCTTTTTAACATATCTCATATCACGGTGTTAATTTTTTTACATTTAACTGAACTTGTGTTTAAATAGCGCATCTATGATCTGACTTTCAGGCTTGTTTTATGATGGTTGCCTGCATCAAAATAGATCGATTCGTCTGCTCGTTTATATCGAGAGATAATTGTAGAGTTTTGAATTGACAGCCGCAATTTCAAGGATTCAGGTTTGCCAGCCCATTTTCAGAAGATAATTGGAAAACTTTGAACATTTTTATTTCGCGAATCATTCACAGAATTTGAAAAATCTCCATTTAAAATTAGAATTGGATTCAATCTGATTCATTCTTGCATCTCTGAAAAGTCATTTGGTGCAGGAGGAAACAGATTTGAAACGAGGCTGGAAACCATTATTAGAAAACGTCAACAAAAACTGTCAACTAAACTGTCAACAAAGGTTTCGTCAGTTTTTAAGCTGGTCTGGCCGGTTATGTATGTATAACGCGTCAATTAAACGTTTATTCTTTATTATGTCTATGTTTATTTTTTAAATTCCCCTTGAATAGGTTTTTAGTGGCGGCGTTCAATTTACAATGTAACTTTATGCTTAATTAGTCCCTAGTTTGTGTCCGCTTGTTTTTTTTAAAATTGGACTTTTTAGTGATCTAACAAAAGGTGAGAGAAGTAACTTATTCATTGATCACCACTTTTGTTAATTGATCACCCCGTTTGTTAATTGATCACCCCCAACACGACTAAAGATGTTGTTAACATGACGGTTTTTTATTGAGTGACTAAGCAGACCTGTCGTTTTAATCATTTACTATTTTGAAAGTTGTAATCAAATCTCCGCGCATTCTACGTTCAAGTAGTGTTGTGAGACCCAATGTTTCCAATCTTTCCCTATAACTTAAACGTTTGATATTTTGATATGTAAACTTGTCAGTCAGTCAATGACAACTATCGCTGCTTGAGAAGCGTAGCGCATCTAAAAATGTTATTCAAATTGTATATCTATATATCTAATACTGTGTGAAGGTATATTCGTGAACATTTCAGATTTGGACATTTACATTTCTACTGACGTGAATATTCCCGAATATATCTCCGTATACGACTTGTACTAAAGATTAAATATATTTCAAAATATGCGTCGCTTAAAAAACAACGTCATCCAAAACTCAGCGGGCGAATTAGACTAGGAGTATATGGAGTTGTCTGCACGAAGGTTTAGAACTTTAGAGTCATCGAGGTACATTTTCTTTAGTAGATATGTGTATGTCTTTTCCGATTACATTTTGTTTGTTTGTTCAGCGCAAGATTTTAATATACTCGGGGCCTAATCAATGATTAAAATTTGATTGGAAATGGAAAATATTAAAAAGACAAACTGTCTGCTGCAGGATCAAACTCCACTCCAATTTCTATTCCGACTGAAGATGATTACTGAATCGTTTGTATTGTATATATAATAAAATTACAAAAATATGTTTTTATATTTATTTATTATAATGAAATAAGCATATGCGTATCTATATGATACATTTGTATTAATATCTGGGACTTGTCAATTTATCTCAGTCAGTAGGACACCAGCCTAGCAATCAATAGGTCGTGAGTTCAAGTGGGTTTTACATATCGGTTTACACCCCTGATTTTGGTAAGGATTGTTCTTTGTTGTTCTTGTTGCAGTGGGGAAAACAAAATCAACTCCTGACTTTGTCCTTGAATTTTACAAAATTTGATGCCAAATGGTAAATATTAAAAAGATTTAAAATGTGTGAAAAAGCACCTTTCGTCGACTGCACTGAATAATGCAGACGGAGAGAGGGATTCTCACCGAGTGTATTGGGGGCTAGGCAGTCGACAGAAGGAGAACAAATGCAATCTTACCTTTTAGGGTTTATTAACAAGAAATGGCATTGCGAAATACCACATTGTGGTCGATATAAAATGGTGGGTAGCAATTCGATTGCTTCTTATTGCGGCTTTACACTTAGCCTCGTAGTTAATGTTTGTTTTAAACACCGCAAAGTGAAATTCGAAGAACGTCTGTTTGTATACAAGTTGAAGCGGTACTGCACTCCCTTGTGGGTAAACTGGTTCTTCGACTAATGGATGACCGTGTGATATCGACACGTCTCTTCAGAGGTGAATTACCGAATTGTAGTAGCTACCGCTGAGGATCCGGTTTTTAGGACGGGTTGTAAGAAGAGTGTCTTGTAAAGAGACTTGCTTCGTTCAGAAGTGTACTGTGCTGCTGTTTCTGTCTAATTCTGTGTGTTGATGCGGGTAGACCTTAAAAATAAAGATACATGTATAACAAGTTCAAAACATTAATCTTCCTCCTCTTTTCCCGCCAGACCTTGTGGTTCTGGCTCACAACAGAATAGCTTTCGCCCCATTTCCACCTAGAGTCAGCATTTATTCTCCCAGCGTCGGCCATCATTTATAAGATAAAAATAATATTTTTTCCGACAAAAAAGCCAATTGTTCGAATGATTAGCATAGATAGATAGAGAGAGGAATAGAGAGATATACGAACACACTGATACTAATAGATAGGTCTGGTTAGTCACTCAATAGAAACCATCGCGTGAACTATTTCTTTTGGTAGCATACTTTGTTGAGGGTGATCAATTCAGAATAAACCTATTTATGGGGGGGTTGTAAAAAAGGGGTTTTTGTCTGGATATAATAAGGTGTAAATGTTAGAATTTTCAGTACTCTAGCTGTAACAGAGCGGACTGGTGGGGTGGGAGATAAAGCCTTTCTGTGTGGTAGTACAAACATTGTGGATTAGAAAATTTTGGATAGAAAAAAGGTTTCCCCGGAAAGTAGGTCAACATGTGGATGGCAGAGCTTTGGACAACGTGTTGATTTGCTGTGCGTTGATTGGCTGAATTTTGTGGTGATTTCAGTTTCGAGTTAGCCGCTGACCATGAGGATGGAAGGTATTGGACCGTACGGCTGCTACTAAGATGAACATCAGTTGACGAAGAGACGGGAAGGATGATGGGAGGCCACATGAGGTGCAAGAAAGGAAAGACGAAGGTTAAGGGTAGAAAACAGTAATTCGCTTTGTTGTCTTCGCATTTTTATCGAGCAGTTTATAAAAATCGAATTCCTATATCACCTATTTTTTGCATTGCCTCGTTATCTTTCGATATGACCAACCTTCGCATTTTCAGCTGTGACCCGAAGACCTGGAGGACTCGAACAAGAACCAACGACTGCCGTCCACGACAGGACCGGAGTTTTCACATCAGTAATTTGACGGTGCATTGTTACATAGCTTCATTGGTGCTGCCTGTACGCTCGACACAGACAAAGATAGATAGCTGAACCACTTGAAAACTGAAGAAACCTATGTTTCAGTGACACTGCTGGTTAATGGATAGATACAAGAAAAGATAAATATAAACACACAGTGGTAGATAGACAGTCACGAACGGACGGACCCTAATAAATGCATCGACATATGCCTGACATATTATTTTCTATGGTTTTGAGAAGGGTCATTAACATTCAAATAGTTAAGTGCGGAGTTCGACCCGATGTGGCTTCTGCTGCTCAACAGGCCCAAACCAGACAAGACAAAGATAAAGAAACACCCGGTTACTTGAAATTAAAAACTTCTGTTTACCTCATCACATTCTGATATTACACCTGAGGACGGCCGAAAAATGGATCGGCCGAAACGTCATGTTAACAACATAAACAACAACAAGGAGTTCAATCGTCCGAAGAGCTATTTGAAAGGTAGATATTATTTTATATTAGTTAATCCCCGTGAAACAATTCACAGATTTACAAGTTCCGAAAGTAGGGCGTTCCTATAAAATCCTTTCGTGTAGCAATATGACCCCTAGCTAGCTAGCTAGCTAGATAGATAGATAGATAGATAGAATAAGTTTAAATTCGTATATTCAAAATCATGTAGGGTATATAAAATGTGTTTGTTAGGCCAGGAATTGGGATGAGGGTTATATTGACAAATGGTAAACAAATGAATTGTTTTATTTGGCAGAAAATGAAAAGTAAGGAATGTTATTAACATTAAGGTTTTGTTTTGGTAAAATAACAAACAAAAACATTACAGACTGAATGTTGATTATGGAATGCTTGTACAAGAATTTAGAATAACAACAAAATGTCGACTGATCCGGCAGGAGGGAGAGAGACCAGGGCTAGCAGTCCAAGGCTAGGACTTGTGTCTGCGGCCACGCGGCCCTCTACCAGGGGGCACGGTCATACGAACTCATTGTCTCTAGAGCTGCACAGCTTTTTGACGTGAAATGTAAACATGAGATAGATGCGACTTACAGAGTTTAAAAGAGAAACACAGTAGCAGGTATACTTTTTCTGTTTGTTTGACAACTCAAAATTCAACAACTTTCTGGATGAGAACTTTAACCTACAAAGAGTGTTGTGAGTAGATTATGTAGTATCACGTATCTTACAGTGCATATACCCAGAGCGTCGCTACGCGTAAAGTCGAATAAAAAAACCAACATAATATTTAAAATCGGACTTCGTTTTTCTCAATAAACCAGTTGACTTTCATATCAGTTCCTTTCAGCAAAGCCACGGCACACAAACGAAGAATGACGTTCAAACTATATCTGACCAATTCCAACTATACACACCAGTGCAACACACAACCAGCACCGAAAGCAAACGAGGAGTATATACATCCGTTATATAACACCGACGCAGTTCCGGAGAGATCAACAACATCGACAACACACAAGTCGTTTGCGTATATGGGGTATCATTAAACCCCATAACGTATTCGTAAGCCGAAATGGCGTAAAGCGAAGAAGCAATTACCATACATTTCTATTGGAATTTTTTTAGCGTTCCCAGACCCAAACAATGGTTAGGTATGTGTACATTTTGGCGGACATTTTGTATATATAACATGGTGAAGTTAAACTAACCCCATATCTTTTAACCATATCTCCACTGTAATGCACCAATATCTACTGATCCCAACTTAGTCTAATACACGGTTGAAATTGTAGAAGATCGAACTCACTACAGTAACAATGGTATGCGAGACTAGTTTGCTAACCATTGTTATACAGTAAAGTACCAATATTTCATCATCATCATAACCCATTTAAAATCCGTTGTTTGATTCATGCCTTTCCCATGGTCTGCCGGTTTATTTCGCTTTTGGGCGTCACAGTGCCAACACATTCTGAATTTGTTCAGATCGTCCTACCATTTTTTACTTTTTGCCAGTCACAATTTCGCTTATGATCTCGCGGGTTCTATGTTGTGAGTCGCGATGTCCAGCGGTTGTCTGATATCCTTGTAATATGGTATGTTGCATAATCATGTTATTAACATGCAGACATAGTGTTATTGACGTGCAGGAGTAAACTGCATAGGACAGTGTGCACTCGAATGATGAAACAAACGAAGTCTCGTTTATAGCGTATAGATGTTTATTTTCGTACACGGACATATGGAGACATCTTAGCAGCTTTCAAAACATGGCCAAGTTGGTTACGGAGAGAAAGAATGGGAGAGACTAACAAACTTAGGCGAGGGTTGGTCACGGGTAATTAACTTTACACACGCCCGAGGCTGGCGAGTGTTCTTGAACCTTACTGCCAAAATCCCGTCTCTCTAACTTCTCCCTGACAATCAAAAATGGGTCTTTTTAACCCTGCGTGTTGATTTTGCTCCACCCTCACTAATATCTCTAGCTATAATCAAATCTCTTGATTCATGGCCCACCCATTCCAATCTCATCTGCTCCCAAATACGTTCCATCCTTAGTGCGTCCACTTGCGGCCATTTCCGTTAATTACTTATCTCCCTATCGTCTTCGGTCTGCTATCAAATAGCTCCAAATCTCTTAATGTGTTTCTGGCTGTCCTTCTATCTATGAATTCGCCGCATGGTTTCTTTCCGTAAAATTGGTTTCTGACCCAAACCGACGCCAAACATCGTGGTTATGTGACCTATGACCTGAAGTGGCCTGGAACGAAATGTATATTCCTATTTCTGACCGTGATAAGATTTTAACAAGGCCATTCATTTTATTAAAACTAAAATGACTTATCGGAAAGTATACTTATTTACATGACCAACCTAATTAAGACTTAATTTAAAGTCTGAACTGAATTGATGAACATGAATAGTCAACTAATTACTGATACTGCTTCAATCGCTGTTAATCTTTTGAGTTAAATTAGTTGAAACTTATCTCTTAATAAAATTAATGGGTCTTTTTTTATTAGTCTCCACCAAAAGCTAACGTCCATAATTTTAAAGTACGATCTCCCACCCCCAAATTGTACAACTTTGCGAACACCCTGTATATATAATGTGCTGAAGTTAAAAATAACACATCTTTGACTGATCCGTGAAACATGTGTTGTACAATTTTGCGAACACCCTGTATATATAATGTGCTGAAATTAAAAATAACACATCTCTGACTGATCCGTGAAACATGCGTTGTACATTTTAGGGAACACCCTGTATACATAACGTGCTGAAATTAAAAATAACACATCTCTGACTGATCCGTGAAACATGTGTTGTACATTTTAGGGAACACCCTGTATATATAATGTGCTGAAGTTAAACTAACAATGTAGAATGAATAAAATAATAGTAGAATTTACATTTGCGGCTCTGGTAAGTGTGCGTTTTCTTTTTCACGCAATCAAATGTCAGCGCGAAAGAACTGCAAAAGCGCGCTTTCAAGCTCGAGGCGAAAAGACAGCACAACAGAACAGGTTATTAACACTTCATTTCTTACTTTTACAATAACAGTTTTCTTCGCGCAGCACACGCCATTAAATATAAGTTTAATTCCCTTTCTTTAGCTCGCATATTTCCTTACTTACACAGTACAACATTACAAGGGTAGTGGCACCCAGTGAGGATCGAACTCACTACAGTAGTAGTGGCTTTCATAAACATCTTAGTAATCTTAGTAAACATCAAGAAACCGCAATGGTAGATTTTGAACGTTAATTTTGAAGGCAGACAGGTAGGTCAGCTTTGTTCACTAGGGAGATTGGCGCAATACCATCTTCCTATTTTATTTCCACCCACCCCACCATCATTTGGCCTTTGAAAAACTAAGGATCAAACTCACTACAATGGTAATAATCTGTGAGATTATCGTGCTAACCATTGCTCCACATTGATATTTAATAACCTGCTTAGTCTGGCACAAGGCCACGGGTAGTTGTTATTAAAAGTCTACTTATTATTTACCTCTACCAATGAAGTTGGAGAGGTATATGTATTCGGTCGCGTCCTTCTTTCCTCCTTTCCATCTGTCCACAAAATAGTAATAATAATAAATAATAATGCATTTATAGGAAGCGCCCTTTCTCGGGAACTTCAATACCTAAGTCCCCACTGGACAAAAGCGCTTGAAAACCTGTGCAATCAATTGCAGTAAAAATATAAGTCCTATTAAAGAAGAGTAAGAAGAAAATTTAACACGGGGCCGGAGCTACAGTTATGAAGTGTATTTATTTATATTATAGAAAATTAAAAACAGAGCGAGAAAATCTTTTAAAAAGTAGAGCGAGTAAATTAACAAATAGTGCAAGCAAATTAAAAATACAGCGAGCAAATTAAAAAATAACGCGAGCAAATTAAAAAATACAGCTAGCAAATTGGAAAATAGAGCGAGCAAATTAGAAAATAGAGGGAGCAAATTAAAAAATAGAACGAGCAAATTAAAAAAATACAGCGAGCAAATAGGTAAATAGAGCGAGCAAATTAGAAAATAGAGCGAGAAAATTAAAAAATACAGCGAGCAAATTAAAAAATAGAGCGAGCAAATTAAAAAATACTGCGAGCAAATTGGAAAATAGAGCGAGCAAATTGGAAAATAGAGCGAGCAAATTAAAAAATACTGCGAGCAAATTAAAAACAACGGCAAGAAAACTGACTCGATGAACATGAATAATCAAATAATTACTGATACTGCTCAATCGCTGCAAATGTTAATTTTTTAATTAAATCACTTGAAATTTGTCTCTTGATAAAATTAATGGGTCTTTTTCATTAGTCTCCACCAAAAGCTAACGCCCATAATTTTAAAGTACGACCTCCCCACGCCCCCAAATTGAAAGGTAAGGCACCAATATTTATTGAATTTAAACTCCTCTATTGCCGAAGAATCATGGAC
>VCCN01003851.1:3507885-3520560 GCA_006491835.1 Architeuthis dux | reverse complement strand
ATTCCCTCACATCCATACAACAAACATATATGTGTGTGTCTGTGTGTGTGTATGTGTGTGTGCAAATTTTTCTTTCAATTTTTGAACGTTTTCACTGTTTCTTATTCTTTGATGTTGGGGGCATCATTAACCCTGATTGGTAGTGCAAAGTTGGTAGAAGAAAGAAAGAACAACAGAAAGAAAGTGGGGGTAAGAAAGAAAGAAAGAAAGAAAGGAAAGAAGAAAAAGAAGGAAAAAACGATAGGAAATAAAGACAGAAAGAAAGAAAGAAAGAAAATGGCTAAAACTGAATGGTAGAAAAATGGAAGAAATAATACATAAAAAGGACAAGAAAGAAAAGAGAAAAGAAAAAGGGAAAGAAAGAAACAAAACAAAGAAAATGTAGATTTAAGGTGTACGTCAAATCCTGCACAAAGAGGGATTGGGAAAATACCGACACAGTTAGGTGCGAACTGTAACTGGATAGATCAAATGCTCCAACCCCGGAACAAAATCTCGAACGGGACACCTCCTAGACAGTCATCGGTTCGCCTGGATCAGCACTCGTTAAGCTCCTTGGACTGACAACAACGTCGTACGAGTCCCAAATGCCACTAAGTTTTCTTGTTCCTCACACTCCGCACGGAACAACAACACCGCAACTTGTTTCAAACTGATTGTGTGCTCTACAGTTACAGTTACAGTTACAGTTACAGTTACAGTTACAGTTACAGTTACAGTTACAGTAGCCAGCAGAGATTTCTTCTGATTTCTTTCTCTCACAACGGCTTATTTATCAGGATGGGAATCAGTCATGCACCCGGATGCTACGCCAATCGATCACAACATACGGGCATCACAGAGACGAGTATCACACACCCGGATGTAAATCTTTACATCACATTACATTACGCTTATGCAAATGTGTTCGCTTTTCTCTTTCACAGAAAGAAAGAAAGAAAGGAAGAAAAGAAAAGAAATTCATTATTTTATATAAATGCCTCTATAGGCATCTCATTTTAAAATATTGTCTCGTCAACATTAAAAATGACATTAAAAACATAACAAATTACACATCGTTATCAATAATGGAAAACACTTCATTCACGTGAATTAATAAAGTTTTTAAAAAATCTTTTACCAGCCGAGCATCGCCATATCACACATCAGCTTGCCATACTTTATACATAATTGCTTAAATTCTTTTAAAGATTTCCTCCGAGAGTTCCCAATACTGTCCATTAATTTATTTTCATGCCATTTTCTCTAAATGTGTCAATACTATTTTTAAAACTGTTAATAGTACTTTTATTCATCACGCATTCAGGCAATTTATTCCAATCTTATGTACAACTCTCTCGCTAAAGAAATCCATAGATTTATTGGGGCGTACGATTAGATTATTTCTATTGGAGAGGTTAAAAAAGGTTTTACCATAATTGTTGTGAGACTTAATTTCGCCAATCTTTCCCTATAACTCAAATTATCCATATCCTCGATAAGTCTAGTAAAGTCTCTCTGAACCCTCTCTATATCCAAAATAATCTTCCAATTTCCGTGGCGCGGTTTTCGAGCCCATAATTGACAACAATATTTGAGGTAGTGTCTTATCAGCTATATATAAACAATTTTCATGACATATGAGTTCCTGGATATCGTATTGCTCAACAACCCTGTCATAATAGCTTTTGCTTTGGATATAGAAGAGTATGTGTGGTCTCTAAAATTAAAATTCGAGTTAAATATAACACCCAAGTCTTTTTCTGTATTACATACTTCCAAAATTGACCCTACAAATTCGTATTCATTTTGGGGATTTGACTTTCCGATGTGTACAATCTTTCACTTCTTAACATTAAATTTTAACAGCCAACTACATTCCCAAAAGTATAACAGATGTAGGTCATTTTGAATGGACTTTAGTTTATACTTCAATATAATTACAGAGTGGGAGTGGAGTGGTGGGAAGAAAGCCAGCGCGCCTTGGTTTGAACTACTATCATCACCCTATTTGGTCACCCTCGGTAAAGCCACTAGGAACAGAATTTAACAATACGTTTAGAATTCTAACCGAAACAGAATGTAATACCTCGGGTGATCCGCGAACCGGCCCGGCATCGAAGTTATCAATAGAAATAAAAGGAACACACATTTTCCTTTAAATCAACGAATGTTGTCTTTCCATCCAGCCACGTGGGAGAGCCTTTCTCCGGTATGGACCAAATGTTTTGTTTCCCTCCACAGATTAATCTCTCCCACAAATCTGCAGCCCTGGAACGAGACGTCTCATGTCGGCAGAACATGTACAACCGGCATCATTCTACACTTACAAATTACACAAGTAAGTGATACAGGCCTATAGTTCTCTTGTAGGTGAACTGAACCTTTTTTGTGTATAGGGATAACAACCGCGGTCTTCCATATTTCTCGTATACATTCTTGATCTATACATGCATTAAATAAACTTGTGAGTGCAGTAACAAAGGTTTCATATTCTACCAAATATTTCAGCAACTTTGGGTGTATTTTATCTGGACCAATAGATTCAGTCTCATTCACTTTTTCAAGCAGTTTCTTTTAAACTTTATCGGCTTTCATATTTAACTCTTCCATATTCCCATCTATACATTTTTGACTTTCATAACTTTCTTTCGTTAGAGGACCATATTCTTCACTTTTTAAAGACAGGCTGGAAAAGATTTGCCAAACTCTCTGCCGTTTCTAAAGGGGTCTTAGTCAAGTTACCCGAAGGACATTCAAGCTATTTTCTTTTTTGTATTTTAGTTTTTCTTCCAGTTCGACTTTGCCATATTCACCCTGTTTATACAGAGCAGTTTGAAACTCATTCATATTTGGTTCATAATCGAACGCTTTCCATGCCAGATTCTTTTCCTTCCTTTGTCGTTACAAGTTTGGATGGTCCCATGGTTTTCCTTTCTAAAACCTCACCGCTACTGTTTGTTTCTAGCTTTGTCTCAGGACTTGGAAGCATCTATGATAGATTCCATTCCACATATCATCCACACTCAAAAGTTCCGAACTATAGTTCCAATCAATTTTACTGGCATATTTTTCTGTTGCTGGTCAAAAATCCGGAGTTCACAGCTAATAATAAACCAATATGATCCCTTTTTTCCAAGTGGTGCTTGGGTCTCCAAATTGTTAATTAATGAACCACTGTTTGCAAAAGCTTGATCTAGAGTTGTAGCTGGCGCCAGACAGAGATAAATTGAAAAAATAATTTCACAAAGAACCAGGTGTCCGGAGGTGAAGGACTGGGGTAGGGAGCGGCCAGGCGTCATCGTATGGCGCTTCGTGATAGAAAGCGATGCCCTCAGGGGACAGGCAGAGTCGAGTTTCGTCCGGCCTTGTTTCTTGCTAAAAGAGAATTTAAGTCGGTCTAAAAGTCTCCTGGGACACCCCTGGTGGATTTGTGGATATCTGAGTCCAACGAAAAGGGGACTCCAGATTTGATCGCGCCGTTATGTGTGTTGATTTGCGATGTTTTGACAGCACTTGTGTATTTTGCCCGATTCGCGGCTTCATCGTTGTATTGCAGTTTTCATGTTGTACTAAGCGTTGTACTAAGACGTTGTACATCAGTAAGAAGCATCAGACCCTTTTACTTCCATCTTCTTCGTTGGACGAGCCGGGCTGTAGTTACAAGAGTAATTCCATTATTAAATATATCTGACTCCATTAAAAGTTACGGTAAAAACAATAACAAAGATGAGAGTGTAGTAATCTCTAACGGTGAAGCTAATAGTAGTAGCAGCAGTAGTAATAGTGGCTAGAAGCCTGAAGGGCCAGTACTGCCGATAGCAAGCTGGAGTGCTGATAAGACTAGAGAAAGAAAAAGTAATAGTCAACGATGCGCACTTTCTTTCTCCGTCTGTTCCTGCAGTTGTAAAAGGAATGAAATACATGCATGTTGCAAAGATGCAAGTTTGAACATGGTAGAAACCCATTGCTAATAAAGAATACAAATACTCTGCAACGATAATAAGAAATATATATATTACAGAAGATAAAACAAGAAGTAGTTCTTAGCTGATAAGAAGAAGAAGGAAGAATGCATTTAAAGTGTTCGTATACTACTTAGTAAAGTTTCTGTCCTTAGTTTGTTGAAGATGTTAAGGAAGAGAGAGTGTGTGTATGTATGAATGTGTACGTACATAATCAGAGTTGAGAAGCGCGTCTGGAACAGTCATGGATTTGCCAGGCGACAAAATTGACTGAACAAAGATTGAAGAATAGCTCGTCTTCTTATAGGAGGAAGTGAATGGTGGATGTGTGGCTGGTCGAAATATCGGCCGGTGAACTGGGTATCGTCAAAAGTTGACAAGATATATGATTTTGCCAGACTTGTTGTCTACATGTTATGATTTGCGTATCCGGCCACCTGTGACGGAAATGTAAGTGACCTCGATCACATTGGGAGATGGGTGTATTGCATCATTGTTGTAAACAGGAAATGGTGATTGGTCATTAACACCGTGAGACACCACGTATGCATTGGGGAGATCTATAAAGCAGAAGACAATCATCCCTCCCTGGGAAGCGGACAGAAATCTCGACACTCAAAGAAGACGCAGACATCAGCGGAGCCGTTGAGGCCCGAGACCGATGTCCCTGCTAGGGAACACCCTGGTGGTTCTCCTTGTCTTCTCTCTTCCACTCTTCACTATCCGGCCGACAAAGATGTATGTTCTGTAATAAAAAATATGTCCAGATATTTTTACAAGCAAGTCTTCGGGTTTCCTTTCTATCCAAGTCCAGGACACCCCGCTATACAACATACAAAGCGTATCAAGTTCGAGTCAAGTACCGTAATTTTCATGTTCTGAAAAGTTGGTTATCTAAAAGCATCAACAGACAAGATAACCTTATTTCTCGGAGTAGAAATCTGGATTTCAAGTGGTTTCCACTTGTCGACCGGGGTGTGTAAGTGCAAAAATACGTATGTGTCCGCTACAATTCTGTATATCAAAACATTAACCAATAGAATTTTCAGGACAAACAACACTCCCTTTGTTCCAGTCTACATTTGGTAAGTTTACATCTCCATCCAAAACAACATTTTTATCGGCGTCTGATGGAATGTTTGCAATTTGAGACCGTATAATTTCTCATTGTCTTCAATAGTGATCTATACAAACAAACCACATACAAGTCCGTAATCGAAAACAATATTCGAGGTAGTGTCTTATTAGCTACATATAAGCAATTTTCATGACATATGAGTTCCTGGAGATCGTATTGCTCAACAACCCTGCCATAATAGCTTTTGCTTTGGATATAGAAGAGTATGTGTGGTCTTTAAAATTAAAATTCGAGTTAAATAAAACACCCAAGTCTTTTTCTGTATTACATGCTTCCAAAATTGGGATTTGACTTTCCGATGTGTAAAACTTTGCACTTCTTAATATTAAATTTTAACAGCCAATTACATTCCCACAAGTGTAATAGGTTTAGGTCATTTTGAATGGACTGTAGTTTATACTTGAATATATTTGAATATACTTGAAATAGGCTTTTTTTGACAGCAGCTAATTGCGTCATTAAGCCAGCTTCAGTGTAGTTGGGCTGGGTTTAAACTAATAAGAACAATGGTAGTTAAATTTGGTATGTCCGATATCAGAATAACGATTATGTTTTTAAATATTGATATTCTCGGATGTGACTGTCTTTTCACTTAGACTGTTCTATGCGTGTACCACTCTTGCCGAGAACAAACAACATACAAGTCCATGTACGTAACTTTAATAGCAACAGACTCAGTTTCTTTAAACCAGTCAGTTGTCTCTGCATGAAATTCACTTTTGACAAAAATAGCAGAACCCCCGCCATTTTGAATCATCTTCGCGAAAAACAACATAATTTGGAATGGCAATTTCAGCGACGCAAATGTATTTAGTAAAATATGAAAGAAAGAATAAGCAAGGAATGGAAGGAATACGTTCAGAAAACACAAATCTACGAAAGTATCTCTGGAAAATTATAATGGAAAGCATTTTAAATCTTTTTTTTTAAATTAATTTGTACGCAAATTTCCGTTGGCAGTACTTCAAAGCTTTCAGTGCGTCGAGTTAAAAGTGGTTAAACCAAGTAAATATATTCACTTCCAAAAATTAAATTACTTCTTTCCTTTTTTACCCCTGCCAACGAAGGTATATGTATTCACTCATGTCTGTCTCTGTCTGTCCATACAATATCTCCAAAAGTTCGCAATGAATTTCAATGAAATTTTGTGAAAGGGCAATGGGCTAGATATTTCTTTCATTTTTTACCATACATTTACGTATTCACTCATGGTTGTCTGCACAATATCTCCAAAAGTTCGCAATGAATTTCGATGACATTTTGTGGAAGGGTGGGCCATAGATTAAGAAAGACTTGATTAAATTTTGTGGCGAATCCAGGATTGTTTTTCGATTGAGATATTTTTTTCATTTCTTTTGTACATTTACGTATTCACTCATGGTTGTCTGCACAATATCTCCAAAGGTTCGCAATGAAATTCAATTCAATTAATGTTTTTTCTCCATACATTTACTCCTGGTTGTCAGCACAATATCTCCAAAAGTTCCCTTAAAATGAATTTCGATGACATTTTCTGGAAGGGTGGGCCATGGGCTAAAGAAAGAATTGATCAAATTTGGGGGCGGATCCAGGATTGTTTTTTGATTGAGATATTTTTTCATTTTGTTTTTCGTACATTTACGTATTCATTCACGGTTGTCTGCACAATATCTCCAAAAGTTCGCAATGAAATCCAATGGCATTTTGTGGAAGGATGGCCCATGTGCTAAGAAAGAAGGAGCGATTACTAGTTTTTTTATTTATTAGAAACCGTCAACCAAAACTGCCACCATAGGTTTCTTCAGTTTTTAAGTTGGTCTGGCTGGCTGACTAGGTATCACTCGCACAGGCCTCACCAATGAAGCTAGAGGGCTGAAAAATGTAACATTCACCCCTTGTTATGTCTACATGTCTTTTTTGTTTTTGAAAATATTTTCTTTTTAGTGGGAGTTCAATTTACAATGTAGGTTTATGCTAAACTGGACCCTTAGTTTGTACCCGGAAGCATTCACGCTTGTTTTAGTGAACACCACCCAACAAAAGACGAGAGAAGTAACTTATTAATTTATCATCCGTTTTCTCAATTCTTGTAATTGATCACCCGCAACACGGTATGCTGCCAAAGGACGTTGGTTACGTGACGGTTTCTATTGGGTGACTACCCAGATTTGTTCATTTATTATTTCAGATTTGGAATCTTTTCAGTTTATTGAAATTCTCAAGATGAAAACTTCTGGAAGGTTAATTGCTTTTCTTGATGGTTGAAAAGAGGAATTGTTTTGTAAAGACAACAACACCTTAAGTTCGAAATCTGGAGGGGAAGGAAGGGAGGAAGGAATAAAAAGAAGAAAGAGCGAACGAAAGAAGAGAGAAAGAAAGAAAGAAAGAAAGAAAGAAAGAAATGCAATGAACGAAAAAAGGGAAAGGAAGGAAGAGAGGAAGGAAAGAAACGAAAAGAAATAAAATGAAATGAAAAGAATGAAAGGAACGAAGAAAGAAAAACAAAGATAGAAACGAAACTAAGGAAGGAAGAAAAGAAGAAAGTAAGAAGGAAAGGAAGAGAGGGAGAAAGGAAAGTAAGAAAGAAACGAAGAAATAAAGAAAAAAAGAATAAATGAATTAATGAAAGGAAGAAAGAACGAACGAACGAACGAAAGAAGAAAAAACGAAAGAAAGAACCCAATCGAAATGTAAAAAATGAAAGAAAGCAAGGAGGGAAGAAAGAAAGAAACGAAATGAAATGAAAAGAAATAGAAAGAAGAAAAAGAAGAAAGGAAAGAAAGAAACGAAATCTTAAGAATGAAAGAAAGGAAGAAAGGAAAAAAGAAAAAGATAAAATAAACGAACGAAAGAAAGGATGCCAGAAAGAAAGAAAGAAAGAAAGAAAGAAAGAAAGAAAGAAAGAAAGAAAGAAAGAAACGGAACTGAGGAAGGTTGGAAAAAAGAAAATAAGAAGGAGAGGAAAAGAGGAAGAAACGAAGAAACGAAATGCAATGAACAAAAGAATGAAAGAATGAAAGAAAGAAAGAAATGAAAAGAATGAATGAAAGGAAGAAAGGAAAGAAAGAAAACAGATAGAAAGAAAGAAAGAAAACAGATAGAAAGATAGAATAAACGAATGAAAGAATGAAAGAAAGAAACTAAGGAAAGGAGGAAAGAAGAAAGTCAGAAGGAAAAAAAGGAAAGGAAAAGAAGAAGAAAGAAAGAAAGAATGAACGAAAGAAGGAAACAAAGAAACAAACAAACAAAGCGCAACGACGCGAAACGAACAATGCTTTACGCCATTTGTCATCTAGAGGAGACACACACCGAAAATAATTGCAATAATACTTTTGTTCGTCTTATTCACTTTGCGTCGTACCTGTACAAATCGGGCATCAATCAAACTCAACTTGCTGCTTAAATGGACATAATTCTCTCATTAAAAGTATCGCCTCAAAAGTACACTATTGTTTGTAATAAAAACGCAGCTGCGAATCTAAAATTAAAAACATTTTAATTACTTTATGTAACAATAAACATGGTTCATTAATTTCGAGGAGGTAGTTCGATCATGGCATTGAATAACAATCATTTCAGTCTTGTAAAATCAACAATAACCAATACCATATTCTAACTTATAAATCTAACTACAACTGAAGAAATATGTGTGTGAGCGATTATTCAACAACTGTCCATGGTACGAAGTTGACGTTCGTTAGATATATTAGTCAACACACAAGGCAGTGCAATGTCGAATTTGAAGTTGTTTGGATCAAGCGGTTCTCGAGAGATCTAATAGAAAATTTTAAAAAATGTTAATTAAAGATTATAGATCTTTCTTGTAAATAAGTTATTCTATTTTAGTAACGCGTGCAATACAGCATATTACACCTGAAGAAGGCCGTAGGATGATTCGGTCGACTCGTTGTGTTAACATCAAAGATGGGAAAAAGAGATTGGATTGTCCGAAATAAAAAAAAGTTCGAATGTTAATGGCTCTTCTCAAAGTTATTGACAATAGTTTCGCAATTAATGATTCCAGTCAAAAGCGCAAACCTTCAGATTATACAGTAATCAAAATTTAATTTGATCAAAACAAGGATGTAATGTAGATTTCAGACGTCTTTAACCTTTATGGGACAAATGACTATATATGATCACTTGAGGACCTGTCAGCCACATGCAAATATTGTAGCCACAAAGACCACATAATCCACACCAATATGTTCTGCAAGCTTTGCGAAATACACTTGCGCTTGAACAAAGACAGAAACTGTTTTGAGGCATACCACACCCCATTAAATTAGCCTGTTTTTGGCCCGCACAATAAAATTTTAAAATCAACTCAGAGGTGTTATTTTTTATATCAATTTTTTTGTATCTATTATTGAATGTTATTCTTTAATTCTATGTGTTATTAAACTTTCTACTTAAATTTTTAATTTTCTTATATTTTTCCATTTTGGTTACTTTTTAGGCGAGGCACCATATATGATCACTTTATAAAAGGGGATTTTTTTTCCTCATAAACAGAAAAATTTCAGAAAACATGCAAATGAAAATATCTTGTAATTAGGTCTAGTTTAACATGCAAAAAGGTTGTTTTGATATCTAAAATATTTTTAGGGTGGCATATAAAGGGTTAACTACATAAAAGAATATTGGGAAGAAATAGTGCGACAAAATTTGAAAAACTTATTAAATTAAGATATTTTCTATAGATTTATAAAGTTGAAAAACTTATTAAATTAAGATATTTTCTATAGATTTATAAAGTTGAAAAACTTATTAAATTAAGATATTTTCTATAGATTTATAAAGTTGAAAAACTTATTAAATTAAGATATTTTCTATATATTTATAAAGTTGAAAAACCTATTAAATTAAGATATTTTCTGTATATTTATAAAGTTGAAAAAACTTATAAAATTAAGATATTTTCTATTTGAGAAGGGGCATTAACATTCAAATAGTTCTTCGGGCGATTGAACTCCTTCTTGGTGTTTGTGTTGTTAACACGACGTTTCGGCCGATCCATTCTTCTGCCTTCATCAGGTGTGAAATCCGAGTGTGATGGGGTAAACAGAAGTTTTTAACTTCAAAGGTGGCAACGCTTAAAATGTTGGAAACAGAGAAAAATCAAAGAGGCAGCACATATCAACATGTCGACTGAAAGCGTTAGTCAGACAAGTGCGGAGTTCAACCCGATGTGGCTTCCGCTATTCAACAGGGACAAGGCAAGGCAAGGATAATAAAAACACCCTAATCCTACGTTATAAGCGTTGCCTCCACTGGAGTAAAAACCTCAGTTTATCCAATCACATCTGACACCTGAAGAAGGCCGAGGAATGGATCGGCCGAAACGTCGTGTTAACAACACAAACCAAAAAGTTCAATCGTCCGAAGAACTATGTGAATTATTAAACTAATTACATTTTGATTACGGTGTAATCTGAAAATTTGAGCTTTTGACTTGAATCAATTTTGGGGTCTGTGTTCTACATTTGATTCTCGAAATCTTTGCCCTTACGTGAGATTGAACCCCGACCTCTGGTACCATTAGGCAATACGTCACCATTTGAGCTACAAATCAAACTTTATTGAACATTCATTTAACATTTTAACATTTATTTTAGTGTGAGAAAAATGTACACAATAGGGTTTTAGTGGGGATGTTCAATTTACAATGTAAGGTTATGCTAAATTGGTCACTAGTTTGTGCCCGCTTGTTTTTTGAAAATTCAGTCATTATTTAGTGATCACAGCCCAACCTTTTAATTGATCACCCCCAACACAGCATATATGGGAGGCGGTGATTCATAATTTCCCTTGGAATGCTAGTTTTATTTCGGTGTTATTTGCTGTGGTATAAGTAGCTTTCCCTTAAAAGGTTAATCATTTTCTGAACATTGGAAACTAGCAACTGGCACAAAAGAAATGTCATAAAGACTCAGTGAATAAGAAAAACTTGGAGGCAAGTCTATAATTGAATAACATGCAAGGGAGAAAGATCTCACTACAATGCAAAATGGCTACAATGGATCAGTAAGGAATAACATTTTATTTTGGTGTGAAAAGAAAGTATACAATTTGTATATACAAGCACACATCATCATATTTACACAATGTTTAGGGCCTTAAACCTTTTAGTGTGAAAAAAAGTATACAATTTGTATATACAAGCACACATCATAACAATCATATTTACACAATGTTTCGGGCCTTAAACCTTTTAGTGTGAAAATAGTATACAATTTGTATATACAAGCACAAACCATAACAATAATATTTACACAATGTTTAGGGCCTTAAACCGTTTAGTGGGGAAAAGGTATACATTTTGTATATACAAGCACACATAATAATCATATTTACACAATGTTTAGACCTTTTAGTGTGAAAAAAAGTATACAATTTGTATATGCAAGCACACATCATATTTACAATGTTTAGGGCCTTAAACCTTTTAGTGTGAAAAAGGTATACATTTTGTATATACAAGCACACATAACAATCATATTTACACAATGTTTAGGACCTTAAACCTTTGCGGTGGTGTAATAAACATCATAATTCTTCTTAAAATCATTTGCATCTGTTGATAGCACATATTCCGGTAATCTATTCCAAAGTCCCATCAATTTTCTGATATTCAATCTACTGCTATCTAAATAGTTCTTCAGACGATTGAACTCCTTCTTGTTTTTCGTGTTGTTAACATGACGTTTCGGCTGATCCATTCCTCGGCCTTCTTTACATGTAATATCCAAATGCGATGGGGTAAACAGCAGTTTTTACTCCAGTGGAGGCAACGCTTTTAACATAGGATTCTGTTTTTTTTTCTATCCTTACCTTGTCGGGTTTGGACTTCCGTACCTTGTCCCTGTTGAGTATCGGAAGCCACATCGGGTTGAACTCCGCACTTGTCTGATTAACGCATTCAGTCGACATGTTGATATGTGCTGCCTCTTTGATTTTTCTCTGTTTCCAACAGTATAAGCGTTGACTCCCTTGAAGTTAAAAACTTCTGTTTACCCCCATCACATTTGGATATTACATCTGAAGAAGGCCGAAGAATGGATCGGCCGAAACGTCGTGTGAACAACACAAACAACAAGAAGGAGTTCAATCGTCCGAAGAACTATTTGAATGTTAATGACCCTTCTCAAAACTATAGAAAATACTCATTTTTTTTTTAAATTCCGGGACTAACTTAGTTGCTCGTCTCTGAACTTTTTCTCATCATCATCATCATCAGCCGTTTTAAGTCCACTGCTGGACGAAGGCCTTTCCCATCTCCCTCCATGACAACCTATCTTGTGCTAATCTCTGCCAAGTCTTACCGGCAAACTTTTCTATCTCGTCCCTCCATCTTGTGTCTGGCCGTTTTCTACTTCTTTTACTATCCCATGGGCACCAATCTGTTAATCTTTTCCCCCATCTATTGTCATCTCTTCTCGCTAGGTGGCCGGCCCATCTCCACTTTTGTTGTTTAATTAGTTGTATAATATCCTTTACTCTAGTCTTTTCTCTGATCCATGTTGATCTTTTTCTATCTCTCAGCGTTACCCCTAGATGTTTAATCTCTATCCAAGTACGGTGACCAGGACTGTTCACAGTACTCGAGGTAGT
>VCCN01003851.1:3373973-3391441 GCA_006491835.1 Architeuthis dux | reverse complement strand
TTCAGGTGCCCGTATGTGAAGTGTCTGACACAGCAAAACATGTCACTGAATGTTTGTTTGTAATTCAAAAAGTAACCATTTTTTAAAAAGTCCTTAAATAAAAAAAAGTTAGTCTTCTCTTTACCATTGTCTTTGAATATTTCTTTGGTTAACTTGTTTACGAAGAGAAAGACGGGAAAGAATATTCAAGGGACAATATTCATTTATTCAACAATAAGAATATTTAACAGGTCTGGTTAGTCACTCAATAGAAACCGTCATGTGACCAACGTTTTTAGCATGGCACGTTGGGGGTGATCAATTAAAAAAGGAAAAGGGTTGTCAATGAATAAGTTACTTTTCTCACCTTTTATTTCGGCCCTGTCAGCTGGGGCCTAGAATATGCCAACTGCATACCCTGCAGTGGGTAAGACCACCTGTTTTTTCACCAGTCGCAAGACTCTAGTTTGAAAAAAATAACCTTTCACCAAAGTCGCAAGATTCTAGTTAAAAAAATAACCTTTCACCAAAATTGCAAGACTCTATATTGACCCACCAAGGGTCGATGTGCCATTAAACAAAACAATCAATCAATCACCTTTTGTTGGGATAACTAAAAAAAAGTCTAAACCCCCCACTAAAAACCTATTTTGGGGAGAATTTATAAAAACCAAAAGAAAATGTTTTTCTAGATATAATAAGGAATATATGTTTAAATTTTCAGCTCTCTAGTTCCATTGGTGCATCTTGTATGCATGATACATACATAGCCAGCCAGACAGACCAACTTAAAAACTGAAGAAACCTATGTTGACAGTTTTGGGGACAGTTTTGGTTGATGGTTTCTAATAAAACAAAGTATACAAAACAATATTGTAAGACAGGGCGTGGCAAACTACGACCCACAGGCCAAATCCACCCCATGGCCTCATTTCATCTGCCCTGCCTACTTCATTGAATCTGTGACATTGCATAAAAAATTCTCTGTTTTCTTTATCTTTATTAATCCTTTGTGGGGCAAGCGACTATATATGATCACCTGAGGACCTGTCAGCCACATGCAAATATTGTAGCCACAAAGAGTACATAATCCGCACCAATGTGGTCCGCAAGCTTTGCAAGACAGACAGAAACTATTTTGAGGCATACCACACCGCATTAAATTAGCCTGTTTTTGGCCTGCACAATAACATTTAACAATCAACCCAGAGGTGTTATTGTTGTATAGTGCCTTCGTCCTCGGGAGGAAAATCGTGGACTTGGACAATCAAAAAGGATGACTCGAAAAACTTATTTGTAAAAATATGTGAACATATTTATATTTTTTAACATACATTTTGTCGGCCAAAGAGTGAAGAGTGGGAGAGAGATGATGGGTGCTGAGAGACCATTCCCAACATGGGAACCCGGCCTTGGGCCTTCCGGCCTTGGGCCTTCCGGCCCAGCTTAGGCGGTCTGCCTCTGCTTTGGGTCTCTCTTCTGAGTTCCGAGTTTGCTCCGTCCCTTCTGCTTCCTCTACGGCTCTGTGCTTTATAGGGTTTTCGAACACCCACACTGGTGTCGTTTCCAGTTTCCACATCCTGTCTTTTGGATACCTACGCATATGCTAAGGTGACCGGGTCACTTCCACTTCCGCACAGGTGTTGACCTGCAAATGACCTTCTCGTGGTAGTATATCATAACATTATTGCTTTTGTCAAGATCAATTTTTTGTATCTATTCATTATATTGAATGTTATTCTTCAATTCTATGTTTTATTTAACTTTCTACTTTAATTTTAGATTTCTTTATGTTTTCCATTTTTTTATATATGATTACTTAATCAGAGGGGGTTTTGCCCCCATAAACAATAAAACAATATAATTTCAGATAATATAAACAATAAAATTTCAGAAAACTGAAAATATCTTGGAATTAGGTCTACTTTAACATACAAAAAGGTTGTTTTGATATCTAAAATATGTTTATTGCTGCCCATAAAGGGTTAAGATAGTGAATGATAAAATTCAGTATCGAAAAATAGAGCAAAGGTCTTATTTATGCAGTGGCCTCAAACAAATCAATGTTTTAACACCACGTATTCCTGCAGTTCTATTAATATACACAAAATTTGAACAATATATGACATTTGGACCCAACCTCACCCCCACCCGAAAAAGAATTTCACAGTTCTCATTGACTGATAATACATGGAAATTTATATAGATATTGTAATGTTTATATATATGGGTCATTCCATGTCCTATTTTTAATCATCAGAAAAGTATTTAATGCTTTTAAACTCTATGTTTCAATGTTTTACACAAGGCAATATATCAACTGAATATAATCCAGTTAAATTTATAATTTAAACCCCTTAGTTCAGTTTCTATGGCCGGCCAAACATTTAGCAACTTCCCCTAAAAAGCCACTTCCCCCTATTTTGAAGGACCCATAACTCCTAAACCATATAGAATATAGGTAAAATTTCAGCTAGATATCATCTTAAATCATATAGTTATGAAGTGTCAAATTTGGCAAATCATGCTTGCGGCTCGAGACATGTAAATTTAAGCAGATGTGTCATAACTTCTGAACCGTTTGTTCAATCAAGCTGATATTTTCATCAAAATCTGAGATGGTGCCCATGGGGACTTACGAAATATTAGGTGATTTGATATGAAATGACCCATATGTATGTTAAATCAATAAGTAATGTATGTATATATTAAATCAATAAACATGCAGAAGCAAGCTCCCAGCAGCCCCCATTCCGTTCCCGGTCCCGGAAAACGCAAACGGGAAGTGTGAACGGGGAAGGCTCAGTTCTTACCAGGCGAACAGCCCTGGCACACGTGTTATCTTGTTCCGTCTTCTTTTCTTAACACGGTTATGAATCAAACACATTCTAATCTCACACAGCTAGAACAGAAAGACTAACACAGTGAACAAAGGCACTAAGTACTACAAAAACATTACAGATATATACTCCTATAATGAAAAACATTGAAGTAATAAAAGAAACTAGCATTCCAAGGGAAATTATGAATCACCACCACCCATATATGATGTGTTGGGAGGGATCAATTAAAAAGTTGGATAAAACAGTGATCAATGAATAAGTTATTTCTCTCTCCTTTTGTTGGATTGTGATCACTAAAAAACAAGCAATTTGTCCAAGGGGGACCTGGAACAGATCAATTGTAACTAGCATTCCAAGGGAAATTATGAAATTATGAATCACCACCATCCATATATGCTGTATTAGGAGTGATCAATTAAAAAGTTGGGCTGTGATCATTAAAAAATCTCTAAATTTTCAAAAAACAAGTGGGCACAAACTAGTGACCAATTTAGCATAAAGTTACATTGCATATTGAACCCCCTCTCTAAAAACCTATTTTAGGGAGAAATTTTCAAAAGACAAAAAAAATTCCCTACTCATTTAGGAGAGTGTGTGTGCACAATTTCAAGTTTATACTATGAACGGCTAGGACTGGATGAAGATATAGATAGATACATAGATACATATAAATGTCAGAACACATAATAACCTCAACCCTGCAATAAACCAGCGGCGTAGCAAGGGTTCTCAGCACCCGGGGCAAAAATAATTTTGCCCCCCACAAATGTTTTGATTATTTGTTTTGTGACTCATTACCCACTTAATGACAATAACATGAAGAATTAAATACCACCTTACATGGGCTTAAAATAAAGTCACACTATAACATTTAATTAGTATAAATTGAATTAAAATATTATTTTATTAAACAAATCTTTTTTCCTATGACATTTTTCCTACCCAGAAAATCCAAGTTGTGAGTTTTGTTCCGTTGTAGCAAATCAAAGTAGTGCAGGGGTTAATAGAAATAAAGCATTTGTTGCATGTTAGTATAGGAAACAAGTGTCTCAGAAAAACTTTGAGTTTAAATAGGTCACCAGGGGATTAGGGTATTGGCTCAACTGAGGAACTTTGGTTTTTTGAAGGGAAATTAGTTAGCAGAGCGAAGCTGGACAGGGCAGACCTGGAATGTCTAGGACCAGCATTGGGACTACTACAATGAATAGGAGCTGACCACGGCACGATGAAGGCGGGTGACTGGAGATAGGATGGGGGCTGCGAGGTGTAGATGTTGGAAATAGTAATTTGCTTTATGTCTTCTCATTTCATCAGGCAGTTTATAAAAACTGCATTAAATCGAATTACAAAAACGACTATTTTTTACATTACCTCTTTATCTTTCAAGATGACCCACCTTCCCATTTTTAGCTGTAACCCGAAGAACCAATGACTCTTTTTTAAATATATTGTAGACTTTGCGCCCCTTCACACTTGCACCCGGGGGCATTTGCCCCCCCCCCCTTGCCACGCCACTGCACTAAACCAGTGTTGTGGGTAGCAGTGATTAACAAGCTGTTTCCTTGTATAATCATTCTTTCATTTGTATACACCTTGACCTAAAAGGTATAAAAGTATTTCTGAAAGTATGTTCACTAGTAACAGGGAGTGGACAGTATTTGTTCCTACAAAGAGGTATGATTCACTGATTGAATGTATTATTGTCTCTGTTTCATATTTATATAATAAAATTAGGTCAAGAAAATTCTAAGGTTTCCAGGGAGACAAAATCAACTTGGATTTCTATACTTCAGTGTATTCAAACTATCAAAGAGCAAAGTTGGGAGAGGTATGTTTGTCCACACAATATCTCCAAAAGTTCTCAATGAATTTCAATGACATTTTGAGGAAGGGTGATTAAAACTATCGGTGCTGCCGATTTAGCAGGTTTCGCTCTAGGTTCAGTGCGTTTCTTGTTTTGGCAGTGCACATAGTGCTGAATAACAAATTGTAGCAGTATTTACATTGAATCTTCACAAAACTACAATTATATTAATAAATCTTTCACTGTAAGCATTATTCTGTATGATGTAAAAAAATGACATTTCATGTGTAACAACCTAATATTTTCACCTATAATTCTTTGCATTTAGAATAGCCTCCATGTAAAAGTAGTAAGTAGTGCCCTTACGCTGGCTATGGCCTCCCCCATCCATATTTGTGTCTTTCCCCATCCCCTTGGAAACGACAGTGAGGGATGCTCACACACTTTTACAAGATGGATGAAGGCACCAGGGCATGCCTCTGTCCTTACCTCTTTTATGGAAGTGAGGAGGTGCTGTCTAAAAGCCAGGTCCCCATTAACCAGACTTCTATATTTATTCTTATCAGTTTCTAGCCATGAATAGCTAAGTTTTCTAATTTGCTTAGGAAGCTAGAGGGCTGAAAATTTAAACATTTACTCCTTATTATGTCTAGAAAAAACGTTTTTTATGGTTCCCCCTAAAATAGGTTTTTAGGGTGGGGTTCAATTTACAATGTAAATTTATGCTAACTTGGTCCCTTAGTTTCTCTCCGGCAACGTTGATGGTTGTTCAAACTTTTTTAGTGATCACTGCCCAAAAGGCAAGAGAACTAATTTATTTATTGTTCACCCCTTTTTCCAATTTTTTAATTGATCACCCCTAACACGACATGCTGCCAAAAGACGTTGGTCACGTGATGGTTTCTATTGAGTGACCAACCAGACCTGTTCATTGTAATTGCTATACAAATCTAACAAAGATGTAAATGAGACGTATGAATGCCTTTAAATATCGACAAACCCAACAACACACAACGACGCAACTTCGAGAAGAGTCAATCGTATCAGTCTGTCGTTCCTATGAGACAATATCTTACTGGACACTTATCATATTTTCTGGCATGCAAAGCATACAACCATATAAGTAGAACCTCAATTCTTGCAGGCATATACTTGAAAAAATAAAATACCCCCCCCCTCTTTTCCCCTGATCTTCTAGCCCTCTATATTAACCCCCCATAGTGGCTGGCTTTTTACATTACTTGCATAGCACAATAATGTTAGTAGACAACTGATAAAGCGTTCACCTTCCGAGACAGAACTTTGAAAACAAAAGCATGCCTTATATGCCAAAAAATACGATAACTCTTAAATTCATAGACCGCTTGAAACTGCTTGTAAAATGACTGCGGAACTCTTCAATGAATACGCTTAAAAAATAGTGGAACTCTTCTATGAATTGAATTTTTAAAAATTTTAAAAATAACCTAATGGTCAAAGGGGGATAATTTTAATCGGATGTTATTTCCCTTTAAATTCACCTCTCGAGACAGAACTTTGAAAAAATTGCATGCCTTATATGCTGAAAAGTATGGTAACTCTTAAATTCATAGATCGCTTGAAACCGCTTGTAAAATGACAGTGGAACTCTTGAATGAATAGCATTAAAAATAGTGGAACTCTTCTATGAATTGAATTTTTAAAAATAAAAAAAGAAATTCACCTAATGGTCAAAGGGAGATCATTTTAATCAGAAGTTATTTCCCTTGAAAAATCTATTTTCTTTGTATGAATTTAAGGGTTAAATGTGCTTCCAAATTAGATGAGAAAAATTAAACCAGGATACTTTAGTATTCTCGGTGAATGCAGCAGTAGTCATATTCATATACCAATACAGGTTTCCCCTACTATCTGAAAGTAGAGTGTTCCTACAAAACCTTTTGTAAGCCGAAATGGCTTGAAGCAAAAAAGCAGTTATCAATATTTTATACTAGAAAGATTTTTGAGTGTTCCTAGACCCAAAAAATAACCTTGCATAAGACTTTCACTACGATTGACAGTGTTGCAATGATTGCAGACAAGTATGACTTTAATTTTGAAAGAGCATGGAGGTTTGGGCAAGTTTGCAGGATGTTTTGAGGGCATATGAAGAACTGTATAATAGAAACATGTGTGCGGGTAAACTGTCAAGCAAACTGTCATATCTCAAGCCTTCCACATCACTCACAGCAGACAATGAACCTCGACCTTCGACATTGAGGCAGACAGACATAGAAGAAGGTTATTTACTGGGTCTGGGAACACTAAAAATGCTCCCATATAAATTGTTGGTAATTACTTCTTTGCTTTACACTATTTCGGATAGTGTGGAAAAGTTGAACTTATGGTTCTTGTTTAAATATCACCAGCTTTTTGTGGGATTTTTCTATTCTTTGTTTGAGTGCTCAGAAGAGATGAATGTTGAAATTCAAATATTCTTGTGCTGCGATCCTTTTTGTACAGATTTTATGCTTGACTAAAAATAGCACACAGGTCTGGTTAGTCACTAAACAGAAACCATCATGTGACCAACATCTTTTGGCAGCATGGGGATGATCAATTAAAAAATTGAAAAAAAGGGGTGATCAATGATGAGTTACTTCTCTCACCTTTTGTTGGGCCACTAAAAAAGTCTGAATTTTCAAAAATCAAGCAGACACAAACTAAGAGATCAATTTAGCATAGACTTACATTGCAAATTGAAATCCCCCACTAAAAACCTATTTAAGGGGGGAATTTTCGAAAAACATGATACACACATACATAACCAACAGTGGCGTTTCTAGTTCTTAGAGGGGGGTGGGCAAAACTCGAAATGCATGTGACGAGAAGTCAAACAATTTTCATATATTCAAATGGTTCTTCAGACGATTGAACTCCTTCTTGTTATTTGTGTTGTAAACACAACGTTTCAGCCGATCCATTCTTCGGCCTTATTCAGGTGTAAAATCCGAGTGTGATGGGTTAAACAGAAGTTATGTTTACAACACAAATAACAAGAAGGAGTTCAATCGTCCGAAGAACCATTTGAATATTGAACTCCTTCAACCATTTGAATATTGAACTTCTGTTTAACCCATCACACTCGGATTTTACACCTGAAGAATCGCCACTGATAGCCAGCCAGACCAACTTGAAAACTGAAGAAACCTATGTTGACAGTTTTGGTGATAGTTTTGGTTGACAGTTTCTAAAAGCTGTTCTTTACATCAGCATCAATAGTTATTGACATACACCAATGATTATGCATATACCTTGTTTTTAGTGACAAATGGTGGTGAGTTTTACCTCGGGTGTGTCTGACTCTAGTTACTGTTAGATTCTACATACCTTTCCCACAATGAAACCCTTCAATGGTCCTTAGGGGATGGGGTGAGCACTGGGTGGCGTGTGACCCTACCATGGGCCTCTGCTGACACTTTTCCAGGGGTGGGTGGGAGAAAAGGGTATATTCAGAATATATTGTGTTATCTGTGAATAATAATAATTTTATATGGGGACATTAAGTTGCACCATTATCGCTTACTGACAATAAGGTTGCAACTTTTAAACCCCCTCACACTCGGGTTAGAAGGCCTGACCCCGTTTGCTCCCCACCACCCCTTAGCGGACACTCAAGGACCCTACCTAATTCCTAAAGATTCTATGTGTGGGAGTCTGAATAAATATTGTGGATCTAAATAACCTATTTGTATTGGAATTTCTTTAAAAAATGGGTCTGATTAGCCACTCAATAGAAACCATCATTGACCAACGTCTTTTGGCAGCAGGCCATGTTGGGGGTGATCAATTAAACAAAATGGAAAAAAGGGGTGATCAATGTATAAGTTACTTCTCTCACCTTTCATTGGGTAATGATCACTGAAAAAAAGCCTGAATTTTCAAAAAAAACAAGTGGACACAAACAAAGGGATCAATTTAGCATAAACTTACATTGCAAATTGAACAACTAAAAGCCCATTTAGGGGGAATTTCAAAAAACAAAAACGTTTTTTTAGACATAATAAGGAGTAAATGTTTAAATTTTCAGCCCTCTTGCTCCATCTTTGCGGCCTGTACACATGAAACATACATACATATCCAGCCAGACACTTAAAAACTGAAGAAATCTGACTTTACATCAGAGAATTTTCTTATTTTGGTTATTTTTATTCTGCTTAATTTATTCATTTTCCCATTTTTCCATTTGTATTTGCAAAGTCCTACTGTCTCAGACACATGAGAGGCGCCCCCTAGCATTTGGCGCCTCGGGCGACTGCCGGTGTGCCTTGAGCTGACACTGAAAGAAAGACTACGATAGAAGAGATAGTAAGAATACTGAAGGGGACGGTAAGAGAGATAAAATAGATAGCTACAAAGAAAGACAGAGTGGGTAAGAAAAGCGAAGGTCAAGGTTGTTTCGTCGCAGGTTCAGTGTTGTTAATTTAGATGTTTTCCATCTAAATCTAGATGTTTTTGGTTGCGTCTAGATGTCAGAAATTGCTATTTAGATGATTTTTAATAAAATGAGTAATATTTTTATTTAATTTATAATAATAAAAAAAGCGATAGTTTTTAATAAAAAAAAGCGATATTTTAATAAATTAAATGTCGAAGATTAAAGTCACATTTAATTTATTCATTATATGTGATATATTTCGTAGATTCTAGATATATATCTGGAGAATCTAGATGCTTTTAGATGTTTTTTTTACTCAATTTTAGATGTAAATAAATATAAAGTTGGCAACACTATCTTATTTATTTTTACATCAGTGTGTGCCGGTATCGCCGAATCTTTCTGGGGGACAACATCTGTCGTCGTCGTCTCTATTTACTCCGAATTTCAGGGTCTTTTCACCCCCAAATCTTCAATTTCTTGTGGGGATTTTTATAAGCTTTAATTTCAACAAAATATCCAAGAATTGTTTTATTTTTCATCCACCAAATAACAGAAATATGGCCAGCCACAAGAAAATCTGTATTGTCGGTTCTGGAAACTGGTAAGTGGAAATAATTCTAAACTTTGGGGGGGGAAATATATGAATTTAAAGAAAAAAATAATGTTTTATATAATATATACTATTATACTATATATAGATATATCTCTATTCCATAATAAGTAAAATGACATCATTTTATTATCATTTTTATCAAAGATTAAATTATTTTTAGCAATAGAATTACCAGTGTAAACCTTTATATCTGGTGTTCATGTCAATTCTTCCGGCGCTACTGTTTATGCCTGACACTTTTTGACATTGCCTGACACACGTTTGTTAATACCTGACACTCGTTAATGAAATATTTCGATCAGAGAATAAGAACTGTCGGATATAGATTTTTTTGGGATCGGAATATTTCGTTAACGTGTGTCGGGTATTAAAAAAACGTGTGTCAGGCATAAAAAGTGGGACCCCCAATTCTTGTTAAAAGTATCTGCATTTAGTGTACTTTTAAGAATTATGATACTTAACTTCAACTTACAACACCACAAATAAGGTTTACACTATTTGTTATGATGTGTATATATATATAATTTTACTTTATTCGTACTGAATATATGTATATACTTATCAATTATATTATCAAGATTAATTAAATCGTCTAAGTTGTTGCCATGCCTCATTCATTACACTAAAATTATTATTCTGATTTATGTCAATATTTTCCTTATATTATATTTGTTTCTTTCGTTTAAAATTGCAGATTGAATATGCTTTTCTTTTTTTTTTTGTAATCGAAGTCGGAAATTTAAAAAAAAATTTTTTTTTTTAAATACATAAAGTCCCTATATTATAGACCCTATAATATAGGGTCATTATGGACACTCCGAATGTTTTATTTTTTTATAGAGCCTATATTTATTTGTTTAAAACTGAGAAACGGTCTGGTTAGCCACTCAATAGAAACCGTCGCGTGGCCGACGTCTTTTGGCATCAGCAGGCCATGTTGGGGGTGATCAATTAAAAAGAAATATTGGAAAAAGTGGCAATCAATGTATAAGTTACTTCTCTGGCATTTTGTTGGGTAGTGATCACTAGAAAGAAAGTCTGAATTTTCAACAAAGAAACAGGTGGACACAAACTAAGGGATCAATTTAGCATAAATTTACATTGCTAATTGAACCCCCCCCCCATTAAAACATATTTTAAAAAAACAAAGTCGTTTTTTCTAGATAATAATAATGAGTAAATGTTTAAATTTTCAGCCCTCTAGCTCCATCGTTGCAGCCTGTATGCATGAAACATACTTACATATCCAGCCAGGCAGAAACACTTAAAAACTGAAGAAATCTGATTTTACAGAAGGGAATTTTCTTATCTTGGAAATTGGATCAATGTATAAGTTACTTCTCTCGCATTTTGTTGGGCAGTGATCACTAGAAAGAAAGTCTGAATCCCCCCCCCTAAAAAAAAAACAGGTGGACACAAACTAAGGGATCAATTTAGATTAAACTTACATTGTAAATTGGACCCCCACTAAAAAACCTATCATGGGGAGGGGGAATTTAAAAAAAAACTTTCTAGACATGAGTAAATAAGTGTTTAAATTTTCATCCCTCTAGCTCCATTGGTTCGGCCTGTACGCGAGATACACACATAGCTAGCCATTCGGACCAGCTTAAGAACGGACGAAACCTATGTTGATAGTTTTGTTGACGCCGATGGTTTCTAATAGATAGGGACTTTATGATCACATAAACAAAGAACAATTATCATTGAGCTATTTTTCTTTATTGTATGTTCAGTATGTCAGTTTTAATAAATACACTATAAATGCTACATAGATTTACACCATAAATCCATTCATAAATCCATTCATAAATCGTTTTAAATAGAAACATTGAATAATATAAAAGAGATAATAATTTGTATTTGTTTACTTTGAACGGATCTGAAGAATGAAAGCACCCAAGTGGAAAAATAGTAAATAAATTCGATTAAATACGTATGATTTGTTATAGCTAAAACTGTCTTTAAAAATGGCTAAAATCGGCTAACCATTTCCAGCTAACTTTATAGCTAAAAATGTTATACTCATTTAAAGCCCACTTATCAAATATAACTATACACTAAGACTCCAGAACAAATTATAAATACAAATTGTATATCTACTTTTATTAAACTTACTAATTGTATTTATGTTTCCAATGGCCAGATTTTCGGCTATCGTAGATATTTATCGGCTTAATTTGAAAAGAAATCCGCCAGATCTAGCCGAAAATGGCTAATTTGGCAACCCTGATTAAAACACAAAAACTAACATATTATTGTACAATGTTTATATATTCAATTAGATGAGTTTATAAAAAGAAAAACTTTGATTATTTATGGGTTTTTAAAATTTAAATTATCCACTTTATGTGAAAATTCGGATGTTTTTGTTTTAATTTGCCAAATAAACAAAGTCCATAACACGACACGTGAAATTAGACATGACATTTAAAATAGACGTTTATTTACAAATTTACTTCATTTTTATATTGTTTTTCGTGCATTTCTCTCTCTTAAACAGTATTAAACAACGTCGATCTTAAATAATAACAATTCAAATTTCATTTATAATTCTGTTTTGTCTTATTTTCTGATTTAAAACGATGTTCTTTTCTTTGTTTTAAGTCCAGTGTTGCCAATTTTAGGTGTTTTTCATCGCGTCTATATCAGAAATTGCTATTTAGATGATTTTTAATAAATCAAGTAATATTTTAATAAAAATAAGTGTTGACGATTAAAGTCACATTTAATTTATTAATAATTTGTAATATATCCTAGATTTCAGATATATATCTGGAGAATCTAAATGTTTTTGGATTCAGTTTTAGATGTAAACTTGAAAATAAAGTTGGCAACCAGTGTTGCCGATTTAGCTCGTTACGCGCTAGATTCAGCGTGTTTCTTGTTTTGCCAGTGCAAAAAAGCGCTAAATTAGCTCGTTTTCGTTTAAACATTTTGGCAATCTATAGCCGTTTTCTAGCTATTTTCGACCGTTATTAGTACATTTTTGGTCATTGTTGGCCGTTTTAAAAACAATTTAGCGCTTTTTGGCAGTCAAACTAGCGCGAAAATATTTTGTTGGTAACACTGTTAAAACCAGTCTGCATGCATCGTGAAAACAAAAAATGGTGTCCTTTATTTGTGACCGTCTCTCTTCTAAGTTTAACAAAATTCTCTGAGATTAACTTTAAACTTATTGTTGAAATTCACTGAAACTTCTAGATTTATTCTTATTTATTCGATCTATCAGAATTTATTTGCAAAAAAATTCGTTACAAAAGATAATAATTGAGTTTTTAAAAGTCACTGTTTTAGCAAAGAGGGACATTTTTTAACCTAACTTATATTGTGAGCACGCTTTTTAACGTCCGTTTTACAAGGTTGTAACTTGTAGAAAAACTTGATTAAATTCAATTTATTTTTTTTATTCATGAGTCTTTAAATTAATTAATTTTTTTTATCTGCTCATTTATTTATTTATTTTTTTTACATTTCTAATTTTTTGAAATATCAGTTCTCATAATTTTGTATTTGAAATTGGTGCAGATGACGTGGGCGTAACTGGAGATTTTGGGACCCGTGGCGCTTGGCGGCTTGAGATCCACACTTCCAACATTTAGTACCATTGGTTCCCAAACTGGGGGCCGCAGACATTTTTTAATGTTAGTAGAAATGCAGAAGGTGAACTTAGAACTACTATTCATAAAGCTTTTGGGGGCCCGGGGGCAATTTACCCCCCCCCTTTCAGCTACGCCCCACCCAGGACAGTTTAATTAGGTTAGGATGGCTTGTCTATTTTTTTGTCAGTTGAGAAAGAAGCTTTAGAAAAATGGTTGGTACCTCCTGACATTTGTCTATGGCATTGTTGGCATTTATACATGTCGTTCTTACTTCTTTAAAGTTGTACTTCTGTCCCATAATAGTTGTTACATTTTAGTGCATGAATTTCATGTAACAACTATTATTGGACATAGTAATTTGTATCCATACTTTTTGGTATGTTGCTAGCTTTCCAAGTACTTCAATGTATTAAGTAATTTGGTTATGGACTGTGCCCCCCCCCCCCTTCAATCACTGCTTATGGGCTGTGAAAGATTTCCCTTGGGTCTTAAATGACAAGAAACTGAATGCCTACTAATTCTAACTGTTTTGTTAAAGGTCTAAAGCAGTGGTTCATAATCACTGCCCCCCCCCCCCCAGGGAGCCTGAGTGATTTCAAGAGGGGCACAAGCCTACAAGAAAAAAGAAAGAATTCCGCTAATTATGATGGAACATAATATATTTTTTTTAAAAATGTTTTCACATGTTTGCAATATCATTTAGTTGATGATATGAGGGGTAGGGCGTGGCATCAAGTTCCAATTATTAAGGGGGGGTATGGTGGTAAAAAGGTTAGGAACCGCTGACCTAACGTCTTTATCAAATGAACTATTGGGTATCAGGCAAGTTCATAGCGGGCGATTTCATAGCCAAAACTATTCATAGTAGGAATTATTTACACTGCTATGCAGCTTGATATGTGACCAATGTCTTCAAGTTTCATAGATTAGCAACATTAGATCAAGCTGATTTTATCCTGCTATGAATCGTTTTGGCTATGAAATCACCTGCTATGAATGTTCCGTAACCTGAACTATAGCCTTGTAAGTTTGGTCTGACTTTCTGAAATGAGGAATTATCATAATACTTTAACAACCAAGATGAGGATACTAGTCTGAGTAAGTCAGTGTATAAATAGAACCTTGTATTTATTCAATTCTTAGGTTGATATAGTTGCTAAGTTTGTATAGTCTTGTATTAATCACTGCTACCCACAACACAGGTTTATTGCTGGGTTTAGGTTATTCATGTGTTCTAGCATTTATGTGTATCTATCAGTATCCTGAAGCAAACTCAGCTGATATCATGCGGCTAAAGTTTACATAGCCTGATTATTGAACTCATTGAAAAGTTGTGGCAAAAAAGTTTCTTCATTTGTACTTTTTCTGGGTTGCCAGAAAATAGCCAAAAGTTGCCAAATGCTAAGATTGTTTATAATGGGTGGGCAATATGCTATTGAAGAAGTGATTAAATCTTTGGGCGGATCCATGCACAATTACCTCCCCTCAGTCGTGGGCATACACATGAATGTATGGGGGGAAAAAAAAACAGAAAAATATCATTCAAACATAAATTCCTGGAAGTGCCCCAAAATGTAACCATCTCTTCCTTATTGCATTGCCCATGGCAAAAGGCAAGATTTGTCAGATTTGGCCATAAAAAGTCAACCTTTGTTCATTCGCATTATTCATTGATAAAAAGAGGTGGAACAATTTCCATTGTCTGGCTAAGATGAGGGCTGTTAAGATTATATTCTTTTTCCCATTATTTTTTAAGTTTAGGAATTGATTTCAACAACTCATGTTGTGGATGTAGGCCAAGAGTACTTGACTCACTACAACAATCGTTATCTCTCGGATTATTTGTGATTATATTGAGTACTTACTTGCATAGTACCTGTCAAAAATAACAGGATTATTTACGTAGGGATAAATTATGCAAATTTCGAATTATACAAATAATTATAAATAATCACATGCATGCACTAGACACATACACACACAAATAGCATACACACACTTTTATCCACATACATCCACAAGCATATACATACCCAGCTATATATATATATATATACACACACACTTTTATACACATACAAACATACACCCACCCACATACACATATAAGCATATATATATCCAGCTATATATATACAGAGACACATATCCTGATCCCTTAGGCCAGCCCCAGCATACTTATCTGGACAGAATTTCCAGGAATCGTAAATCACACCAAACACCACCGGTCACTTAACAGCCTACTCAGGATATCTGCCCTGCTCCCTACCCACCACCTACTTTATAGCTCATACACAGACCCTATCTAAACACCCAAACCACACCCGCCCACGGCCACATAAGTAACTTCCAACCTAACAAACTAGGTCACCCAAGCATACAAAACGCCCTTCATTTCATTTCTACTACCCAGCATGGATGTTGCATGTCTCTGCAATGTTCAAATTTCTTCTGATGAAGTTGTCTGCAACGACGAAATGCATAAAAGTTTATCTTCATGATATTAAATGTTTGAGATGTAACTAGCTTTTCTCAATCTTTCTTTTCCACATTGTCTAATCAAATCTACCAATTATACAAATATATATTTCAGTCTAAATGTATTTATTGCAAAGGCAAAACATATACCTCAAATTTATGTTTCTCGATTTGCTACAACTCTCATATTTTCTGTTTAATAATTTTAAAACAAATAGGCAACAGGATTGGAGAAAAAAACAAATGTCTTTTTTAATGAGAAAAACATCAGTTATTCTTGAAAAATCAGAGATGTCTATATTTGTTTTTTGTCCTACTACTTTGCTTTACCCTCTTACTCTCTTACTGTTTGCTTTAGCTTGACACAAACCAACAAAAAAAGAGAAATGGGTTTTTGTATAAGATATATAGATACACATTGCATTTTATGTATTATTATTAAATTGATCGACATGATGCACTCTATTGTTTTAAAGCACTTAATGCAATTATTTTAAATTATTATTCTGTCTGGGTTCTTACTATGCATGTCTCCTGTTCACAATTAACACATACTCTGTATTATTCTGTGCATCATAACAATTAATTCAGTACTGAGGTGTGGCTGAAAACACCCTCTGCCCCACCCTCCACAAGCTCCTATTTCCCCCCTGAATCCCCACAAGAACAGGATGTGACACAAGGTTGCACAAACATGTATGGCAGGAACTTCCTCAGAAATTCTCTTTAATCCTTGCAACTATTGTTGCGATGCACTTGACTTGGTCACAGGGAAAACCCTGATCCCACTGGTCGGGACTACACAGAGCAACGCCAAGGGCATCGCATCTGCATCCGTCTGGTCAGAAATGATCTTTCAAATATAAATTTGGATGATCAGCAAGTATTATAAATAGTAGTTCACCCCCACTGCATTTCTACTGACATTATACAATAATAACAAGATTATATTTGTACATATATAGAATTGCATAAATAATAAGATTATATTTGTACATACATGAATTGCATAAATAATAATAATAATTCAATCTTTGGGGTTGTTTTTCACCAATTAAGTGATAGCACATGTCTATTTTCTATAGTTTTGGGAAGGATCATTAATAATCAAATGGTTCTTCGGATGATTGAACTCCTTGTTATTTGTGTTGTATACACAATGTTTCGGCCGATCCATTCTCTGGCCTTCTTCAGGTGTAAAATCCAAGTGTGATGGGTTAAACAGAAGTTATGTTAAAAGGGGGGTAGCACTTATAGTGCATGGCCCGGGTGTTTCTGTGTCTTTGTCTTGGTCTGTTGAGAAGTGGAAGCCACAGCCGCATCGGCCGGAACGTTGTATTTACAACACTAACCACAATGAATCCAATCGTCCGAAGAACCATTTGAACATGTCTATTTATTGCAAATTTTCCTCTTTCATCAAATCTCACTAAATGTTGGCGGGAGACCCCCAGCTATGCCACTGATTGCAAAACTAGTTTTCCTTTTTGTTTACTCCACTTCCTTTCTACTCGTCTTTGGACACCACTAAATGATTTCAGGAAAAGTGCTGATTGCAAAAACACTTACATTTAGAGATAAAGTAAATGAATATTGTTGGCATGACTTAGTAGAGCTGCAAGCAGAGAGAATATTCTGTAGCTATATTTATTTATAGAATACAGATTGCTCAGCCACGTGTGTGTGTAACATTTTTCAATGAGTGCACATATAGGTGGTGGTGATTCATAATTTCGCTTGGAATGCTAGT
>VCCN01003851.1:3349691-3363871 GCA_006491835.1 Architeuthis dux | reverse complement strand
ACGATTCTCACTCCTTTTCAACATTGAAACTTGACAGTTATGCTTGCCTGCCTTCACTTTTGTTTACATCCAACATGTAGTACTGCACAAAACTAAATGGAGAGAAATTGGAGTCAGAAGAGTGTATTGCACCAATATTTAATTTGTCCATACATAAACATAAATAATCCCATTTTTTATGGGTACTATGTTAGTTAGCAGGAGATTCCTTCCCACAGTCATTTCTAGAAAAACTGAAGTAAATTCTTAGTTTAGCTTTGAATTTGATGAATATATTTGATTTATATATAATTCAGTGTCACTCTTTATTATTTGACTCTATGCAACGAGTGGCAAGTGCTTATTGTTTATTATTATTGATTTCTATTGTCTTCCAATATCATCATTCATTTTTAATCTCATTTTGATCTGTTTATTACTAGTCATCCTGACATAGACAACTTGATACTTTTGACTTTAACACCTTCACTGACACCTTGGATAGAACAACATACTGCTCAGTGCTGCAAGGCAGAGAGTATGGCATGTTGTCGTAGCTATTTATATTGCCTTAAATAAAACTGTGGAATCGATGCACATGTGCGTTAGAGACAATAATCGGGCATGTGTGTCATGTGGCAATGAAAGTGTTAAACGCTTCCCTTAAAAATAAATAGACAATGTAGCTGTGCATGTTATATAGATTTTAATTCATTCTGTTGGTAAAATGATTAGTCTAGAACAGTGGTTCCCAACCAGGGGGGAATTTGAGTAATCCAAATGGGAAATAAGGCTATTAGGTAAGTCCAGTCTAGGGTTTTCTGCACTTCTATCTATCAAGTCGAAGGCTCGAAATAAGCTCCAAATTGAGAATGTTTTAAGATGTGCTTTCTCACTAATAGACCCACAAATCGTTCACATTGATGTGTATCAGTTATGATAGCAGAATTCTTATTTTTCTTGTAATAAATTGGAATTTCAAATGATGTGTTCCTAATTATTTTCGCTTGCTTTCTTTGAGTAACAAATACACAGCAGCATATATACAACTATAAAATTAAACTAATTCTTAGCATGAAGCTGTATAATTATACGCAAAATAGAGTTATTATTTGAAATTATTCTTTGTTGCAACTTAATAAATGGAGAGGGGAGGGGATACTAGTAATTTGCAGTAAATAGATACTAATCACTTAATTGGTGAAAAACAACACCAAAGGACTGAATTATCAGTTATGCACTTCATGTATGTACAAATATATCGTTTTTATTTTTATTAGATGAAGTATTATAAATCATTATTTAAATGTTTATGACTACTTTTTACCTTCATCTTGAATTTTATTAGTTGCAACTTTTGCTCAGACCAATTACCCTCTGACAGTGAGCAAATAGCGTTGATCAGAAAATAAAGAATAAGACTCGAACCCACATCCCCTATCCAGAGGAAGCACCATTTAGCTTGGCCTGCTTTACCAATTACGCTACCAAGCCTAAACAGGGAGCAGAAGCTCGAAATAACATTGTTAAACCTACACTTCTTTCTGATCGTTTGTTTTCATTTCTGGTAGTTACAGTATTTAATATATTTCTCCATTTTATTTTTGTTAGATGTATTATAAATCATTATAATTAAAAAAATTTTATGACTACGTTTTACCTTCATCTTAAATACTATTTGCTCACTGCTGGAGTGTAATCAGTCTGAGCTCAAGTTGCGATAAAAAGCAACTAATAAAATTTAAGATGAAGACAAAAAGTAGTCCTAAAAATTTAAATAATAATGAAATACAATCCTTGTTATTGTATAACGTCAGTGGAAATGCAGTAGGTGAACTATTATTTCTAAACCTTTTAGGGGTTGTTTTCAAATAGGCATAGGTGAGGTGGAGGTGGGCTAACTACTGTAGTATTCCCCATTCTGTGACTAATACAGCTAATCTTCTTATAGACTTATATTCATTATACTCAAATATATAATTGTGACTGGTTTGTTTACAAATATCTATGTTGTTTACTAAAAGTGTCTGTCCATGAAAATTGTTGAAATGTTAATTTCTGAATGTTAAACTAAATAGTCATTTATTAGTACTTTAAGGTTCTAAACTGATGTTTCTACATTAGTGACTTTTGTTTGTACCATAAAGGACCATTATGTTTATGAATGACTGGTTTCATCTTATTTCTAATTGAATGTGTGTTTGTTTGTTTAAATGGTCATTATAAATCCTTGTGCAGTGTTTTGTTTTTTAAATTTCCTAACTTCAGCTCTGTACATAAAATCTATTTATTATGTGTATTGAGAAGTGTGATTCATTTATCACAGTTTATAGGTAAATTTATTATTATTATATATTAATCAATTCATTTGCAGGGTTAGTAAATTGACAGCCAAACGTGTTGGTAGAACTCCAGAATTGTATCATGGTTCTATATAATGACACTGGGCAAATAATCTCAAGAATAAATCTATCTAAAAACTTAAGTGTCTGTCTATGAAAATTGTTAAATGTTAATTTCTGAATGTTAAACTAAGCCATTTATTAATACTTTAAGGTACTAAACTGATGTTTCTACACTAGTGACTTTTGTTTGGACCATAAAGAAACATTATTTCTAATTGAATTTACACATTTTTTTTTTTCATTTTTTACTTCTGTAAACAAAATTGGAAGAGGTGTATGTTTGTCTGTCCACAAAATATCTCCAAAACTTCTCAATGATACTAATATTTTGTGGAAGAGTGGGTATGAGAATTAAATGTTGTGGCAGATCCAGGAATTCTTTTTTGATTGAAAGATATTTTTGATATATTAAGACAATACAGGTATACCATGATTAGAGTGGTTAATTTGTTCCAAAATTTTCTGCACTATTCAAGGTTTTTTTTAATGCTCAGGCCTACAAAAGCTTGAGGGATGTTGATGTTCTAGCAATCAGGATGTTGAAAATGGCCTAAACAGCCGTAACATGTACACCAGAAGGAATACACCAATACACAAGGGTCGGGATGTTGAAAATGGCCTAAACAGCCATAACATGTACATCAAGATGCATACCTCAATCAAATACACAAGGCGGAATTATGTTCCAAAAGAATTTTGTATTAATTTTAAGATTTTAAAAAAACTTTTAGATTTTTAAGATTTTATAATGTCTAGAACACTGAAATTGAAAGTATTTTTCATTTTCATAGTTTATCTTTTCTTTTTTTTTTTTTCTTTTTTTCCCAGCTTATACTTAGTTACATTAATATATACAGCAATACCTTAACCATACTACTGTTAGATATTTAGGCAGCTATAGGTGGGGGTCACAGGTGTTGAAAGTCATAAACATGATATCGACCAAAATCCAAACTGCAAGGTGTCTGGGACTGGAAACACACACCAGGTATTCAAAATCATTAACAGGATATTGACTAAACCCAGATGGTGGACTGGAAAACAAGCGTGGGCGTTCGAGCCCCATAAGAGCCAGAGACGCCCTCATTAGACAGAGAGACGGAGAGCACCTAGCTCGGGACTAACAAGACCAATTTCCCTGTAAGAAAAGTCTGTCGGCTCTCATTATCTCACTCCCACTCGCCACAACACAATGTATTTGATGCAATAAGAATATATCATATTTTTATAAACCATGTTTCAAGTCTTCCTTTTTCTAAAATTGATATCCAACTCTACATCAAAACTTTACTATTCAAGGTATTGCTGTTGTCCAAAATCTGGAAAATCAGTTTTTAGTGACAATCATGTTGGCGGATGTACGTTCTCTCTGAGTGCTTTCTGGTTGAATTTTTTTGGTGCATCGGATGACTGAAATCAATATTCTAGCTTGAAAGTTGGTTTCATTCAATAATTATTTTTACTTCGAAATTACAGTTGCTCTTAGTCGATCACAGCTGTGTGTGTGTTTAATGTTGATTTGACTTTGTCACAGCTGATGAGGGGGTGGAGGGTGTAACAGCTTTTTACTACTACAGTTTGGACAAGTATGGGAGAGTGGTTTGTGCAAGGGCTCGCTTACCCAGTCTTTTTATCATTGATCATCATGGCATACCAATGATGGGATTTTTATCAAAATAACTGTCAATAGAACAGCACAAGGAGAAGTGGGTTCATGCCTTCCTCAAAGGCTTTAGTGTTAAGTGAACATAAACAGCCTCAGCTGAAATCTGCTGGTTCTGTTTCCTGTGATGATAACCATTATTCCCCCCCCCCCCACTTTATATATGATTTTTATGTATAGTCACAGTATAAATATATATCTATACTTGGCTCAAGAAGAATGTAGCTTGTGTGTATTTTTACGCTTCATAGATTTTCATGAGTACAAAACTAAATATAGCAGTTTGTAACTGGAACCAATGTGCATAAAGATGTTTACTGTACAATACACTATATATGTATACCAATTAACGTTGTCCCAGGCACACTAAAAATGTGTTTGGGATGAATAGATATCTTCTCCAGGACAGAGGTTATTTATTTTTTTGTTGAAGAGACACAACTACCAAATCAGTTGGTCAGGATTTCTAATCACTGTAGGGGAATGTTAATTTTAATCCCATAAATTTGTTGAGGATTGTTGTTGTTACAGTAGAAAAACAGTCAACTCCAAGTTTGGACTGGAGTTTCACAATGATTTATTTCCTCAACATTTTAATGGAGTTTTTATTATGCTACTAACAACTAACAACTATAGATGATAATAACAAAGTAAAGAAACAACATTTTGATTTTGGGACCGTTTACATTTCCTTCGCGACGGTTAAAATTGTTTTCCAGGACGGTGGTGAAAAAATTAGTCTGGAGCCCTGATGTATACGGCCAAATCGTGTTGGAATAATACACCGTTTCTCATACAATCACAAAGTTAAGCGACGTCTAGCTTGGTCATTAAACAGATGGGCGATTGTCTGGGAATATCAAGTAATGCTGTACACAGCAATAATATTGTTCTGAGGCCATCTTAGCCTATGCTCTGTTGCAGATTAACAGCAGGCACCGGACTGTGCACCCGGTCCTTTCTCACGCAAGAGCTGTTTCATAACCGTGTGCTCTCCTAGGAGCTGCTATACTCGTATCGAGTGGCAACGATCATCCTGATCACACTCTATATTACATACACTCTTCTTAGTGCAATGCGAGTGTCAAATTTTCATTATGAGTTGAGGTTATACCAGAAGTAATAATTTATTATATTTAAATTTTCTGACGGTCCTTTATATGAAATGCAATTTTGTCAGGAAAGAAAGTATAACATTGAAACAGGTCTGGTTAGTCACTCAATAGAATGTGACTAATCTCTTTTGCCAGCATTGCTGTGTTGGTGGTGATCAATTAAAAAATTTGAAAAACCTTTGAAAACATTTGGATTTAAAAAATACTGAGGTGAAAAAACAACATAGGTCTGGTTAGTCACTCTATAGAAACCGTAATGTGTTGGAGGTGATCAATTGAAAAAATGGGGATGATCAATGAATAAGTTACTTCTCGCCTTTTGTTGGGTGGTGATCACTAAAAAAAAAAATCTGAATTTTCAATAAAAAGTGTGAATGCTGCCGGACACAAACTAAGGAACCAATTTAGCATAAACTTGCATTGTAAATTGAACCTCTCCACTGAAAACCTATTTTGGGATGGAATTTTCAAAAAACAAGAAAAAACGTTTTTCTTGACATAAGGTGTAAATGTTTAAATCTTCAGCCCTCTAGCTCCATTGGTGCGGCCTGTACACTCGACAACTACATAGATAGCCAGCCAGGCAGAATCACTTAAAAACTGCAGAAACCTATGTTGACACTTTCTAACGCATAAAGCATATCAGCAAAAGATCATTGTTTTACGCTTATGGATAATGTAAATGGGGATTGGTGTATAAAGTGCAATTGATCAAAGAAAATTAACCCTCTTTTCCTTTGCTTGCTTGCTTGCTTCCTTCCTTCCTTCCTTCCTTTCCTATGAAGTTTTTGGTTCACTGACAATTCAGCGCACGACAATTCAGCACAAGGACCAACAACAACAAACGATCTCTTTGAACAGTTTGTTGCAATGAAGTATACTTCGGAAGTAGAATCTTGGTTTCAGCTGGCAAAGAGACTCTCTTGGGATTATTCTCCTCCTCAGGGCATCATTAGATGCACCAACCCTCTCGGGGCGGAGTATTTAAAAGTGTCTGCTTCATTGCTGATACTGCTGGCTGCGTCACATGGCATTTTCCCATAAACTTTCATTAACCTGGATTCAACCTTTGCAATCATTTTCAGTACAAAACCAAGACTCTTTTCCAAGTTTTCTATCTAAATCTGTGGTCCCCAACCTTTTTTGCCACTACTCTTTTCACCATATTTCAGAGTGTCACTCCCACCTTTCAAGATTGTCGCACTCAAAAAGGGCATTCCAAATGATATACATATAAGATTGAAAATCTTTTGTCTTTTTCTAAATTAGCACAGGGCCATACTTTTTAACCCTGCCACTTCTTAATACTACTAGTTCTCAAATGTAAACAAATTCTCTGCCATCCCCTGCCACTTCTTAATACTACTAATTGTCAAACATAAACAAACTCCCTGCCATTCCCTGCTACACTTTTCATTAAGGTTTGAGAACTAGTAGTATTAAGAAATGGCAGGCATAGTTTTTGCATCAAAATATTTCATTAAATTGCGACGGATAAAAAGTACTAGCGTCTTAGCACATATACATTTACTTGCATTATTTTTAAAAAGGAAAAGTAATTTAACTATACTAGCAGTGCCAAAAGATTAACTGTTTGAATTTGCCAATTTGTGGTCCCAATTCCCCATCTGAAACCTTAAAACTTCCACCAAGGGGTCTGAGAAGTTTGATGCATCTAATGATGCCCTGAGGAGGAGAATAATCCCAAGAGAGTCTCTTTGCCAGATGAAACCAAGATTCTACTTCCGAAGGATACTTCATTGCAACATTGTTGTTGTTGGTGGTGGTCCTTGCACTGAATTGTTGTGCGCTGAATTGTCAGTGAACCAAAAACTAAGTGTAAAACAATGATCTTTTGCTGATATGCTTTATGTGTTAGAAAGTATCAACATAGGTTTCTGCAGTTTTTAAGTGATTCTGCCTGGCTGGCTATCTATGTGTTGCATGTACAGGACACCTCAATGGAGCTAGAGGGCTGAAAATTTAAACATTTACACCTTATGTCAAGAAAAACGTTTTTTCTTGTTTTTTGAAAATTCCATCCCAAAATAGGTTTTCAGTGGAGAGGTTCAATTTACAATGTAAGATTTTTTTTTTTTTTTTTTTTTTAGTGATCATCACCCAACAAAAGGCGAGAAGTAACTTGTTCATTGATCACCCCTTTTTTCCAATTGATCACCCCCAACACGTTACGGTTTCTATTGAGTGACTAACCAGACCAATGTTGTTTTTTCACATCAGTGTTTCTTAAATCCAAATGTTCTGATCTAAATGATAGCAAAACCAATTTAATAAGATGCGCTTTGGCTCTTACTCTGATAAAATAAACGCCATGGGGGTAATTTATTTAGTTTTAAATTAGTAAAAGGTTGCAACAGAATAGTAAGCTAAAATGTGTGCAACTTAAAAAGAAAATAATACCACCGTATAGTTGCCAAATAATATAAATGATGTGCCAGAGTTGCCAAATATGTGTGTGTAAGTGTGTGTGTAACTGTCGGGTCACTGGAGTTTTTATGGTCAGTTACATCAAAGCAGATTTCGGTCAGTGGGGCTCTTAAGGATTTGAATCAAAGTGTGGCTAGAGCTGTAACAAGAAAACAATTCAAGCTACTCTTAAATCTTTAACCTTTGTACTTTCTCTTATGCTTTGTAATGAATTAGTCTGTTTAATTTGTACTTTAAATCTTCCTGGTTCAATGGTTTAAACTCCCTTTTAACCAGTTTCTTAAGATTTATTCCAAAGATCAGAAAAAAATAAACAACGGGTCTTGTTAATAACTCAATTGATACTGTCACGTGACCAATGTCTTTTGGCAGCCTGCTGTGTTGGTTGATTGATTGATTTGTTAGCGGCATATCAACCATTGATTGGTCATTTAATGCTGAAATCAGTTTTAAAATTTTTTAAAATAGTCTTGTGACTGGTGAAAGGTTTTGTTTTTTTTTTCCTTTTATGAATTCTTGCGACTTTGGTGAACGGTTATTTTTTAAAAATATAGTCTTGCGACTTTGGTGAAAAAACAGGTGGCCCCTGTTTGGGGGATCTTACCCCTCTGCAGGGGGTGCAATTAGCGTATTCTATGCCCCAGCTGTGTTTTGGATGATCAATTAAAAAATTTGAAAAAGGGGTGTGATCAATGAATAGATTACTTTTCTCGCCTTTTGTTGGACAGTGATCACTAAAGTTCAAATTTTCAAAAAACAAGCGTGAATGCTGATGGGCATAAACTAAGGGACCAATTTAGCATACATTTACATTGTGAATTGAACCCCCCCCCTTAAAACCGGGGAGGGGGGATAAAAAACAAAACGTTTTTTCTAGACATAATAAGGAGTAAATGTTTAAATTTTCAGTCCCTTGGCCAATATTCCTAATGTCAAGACAAGAACTCAAAAGGGCTCGTTTGATTTTAAATGCCATCCAATTCTCATTGGTAACCATCAGTAATGGATTAGTTAATAGTTTTCATTTTGATGTCATGGAACCTATCTTAACCTGTTGGTGACTTTGTTCACCGAGCAAAAAAGTTTAACCTGCTATTGCAGGCGACTCCAATCACAGAATGATAGTCATACATTTCATATCTGCAATCATGTTTCAGCCAACATGAACAGACACAAGTTACAGGTTTTCAAATTTACTTAGTGCACAAAATCTTGGCGCCCTTGACAAAGAATGTAGTGGAAGGGAAAGTAATACTTGTGAACAATGCAGTGCTGAAGGTTAAAATATTTTTTTTCATTTTTTTAAAATTCCCCCCCAAAATAGGTTTTAGTGAGGGGGTGTCAATTTGTCAAAATGTCAAACGTAAGTTTATGCTAAATTGGTCACTTAGTTTGTGTTCAGCAGCGTTTATACTTGTTTTTTTTTTTTAAATTCAGTCTTTTTTAGTGATCACCACCCAACATAAGCCAAGAGAAGTAACTTATTCCTTAATCACCCCATTTTCCAATTTTTTTAATTGATCACCCCCAACACAGCAATGCTGCCAAAAGACATTAGTCACATGACGGTTTCTATTGAGTGACTAACCAAATCTATTTCAATGTAATTCATTGATCACCCCCTTTTTTTAACCCCGCCCGTGAAGGTCTCTATAGAGTGACTAACCAGACCTATGTTTTTTGGGGTTTTTTGTTGTATTTTCACATCAGTATTTCTTAAATCCAAAGGTTTTCAAAAGTATATATACAACAGGTCTAAAATTACTGGAAAATGATTATAAATAGAACCATTTTTTGTTTACTTCATAGTTTTTGACCTTACAAACTCCATTGATGTACTATAGAGTATACTATGACCTTAGCACATACTTCACTCAACGTGGCCTCGGTCAGATTCACAATACATAAAAATCAATTCATTTTACTTGTATTAGTTCAGTGTCAGTTATATTTGTGAACATTAGACTTGTAGCCTAGTTATTGTTATCATAAGATTGAAAGCTAATACTTATTACACATTCACCTTGGAAAAGGCAGCTCTTATCAAATTATAGAAAAAGCCATTTATCTTAACAGTCAATTTAGTATGTGTAAAATGCATAATACTCTTATAGTATAAGGATTATTTATACCTCAAGACTTTTTTTAACAACTTAATAGTATCACAATTATAGCTCTGATTGATTCCTGCAGGCTTTCTTTTGCCAAGAGATTAGACTGACCTAGGATGTTCAGATTGCAAAATGCAGTCCAAATGGAAAAATGTATTTTTACAAATACTTGAATTTTTCACTTTCATTTCAGTCAGTTGTTTTTAGCACTAGAATTAACAAAAGAGTAAAGTTAATAAAAAGATATTTTAAAATGATCAAAGACAGAACACATCTTATATTAGATTAAAAACAAAATAATATATTTTTGTTTTTAAGTTTGATTTATGATTACTTGGGATTATTTGGGTTTTTTATTTATAACATTTCAGAAATATTTTATAAAGTTTCTTCTAGATATTTAAAAAAATTTGGCTTTGAAAAAAAATTATCTGGGTTTTTTATTTATAAAGTTTCTTCAAGATAATGTTTATAAATTTGGCTTTGAAAAAAATTGAAAAAATTTGGTTTAAAAAAAATTTGGGTTTTTTATTTAAAAAATTTCAGAAATATTTCATAGTTTCTTCTAGATATTCTTTAAAAAAATTAGGCTTTGAAAAAAATTATTTGGGTTTTTTATTTATAAAATTTCAGAAATATTTTATTTATAAAGTTTCTTTTAGATATTTTTAAAACAAAAAGAAGAATTTAATTGTGCTTTGCCCAATTGGGAAGGTGGGGGTCTGGAACATCTGCTGGATCAGCACCAACATTGTGTGTAATTAGATTTGAATAACCTCATAAAATAAAGGTTATCTAATTTCTAAATATTTTTATAGACTATTGTTTGGTGATAGTTGAAGAAAGAGATTTGTTCATATTTATTTTTACAAATACTTGAAAAAGAAAAGAAGAAAAAAAAGAGTAAAGTCACGTGACTGTGTCAATTTGCCTACCCAGAATCCCACATAACGTTCCTTAAAGTAGAACTGAGTTCATATAGGTTTTAATAGGTTAAAAACATTTTTTAATTGTGCTTAGCCCAAGTGGGGAGATGCGGGTCTGGACCACCTGCTGGATCCGCACCAACATAGTGTGTAATTAGTTTTGAATAACCTTATAAAATAAAGGTTATCTAATTTCTAAATATTTTTATAGACTGAGGTGTGTTCAAATTTATTTTTACTAATAGCCTTTGCTTTTTTAGTTGACCAGCTACTAATTTATTAAATTTGACTAAAGTTCCGCTTGGTTAACTAACAGTTCACACTCCCTGGGTTACATAGTTATTTATTTGTATCCCCATGAGGACGGAATGTGATACAAGGTCAAATTTAAAGTGCAGACCCTCACACGTACGTGTGTGGTTCCAGAAATTGTCCTGTTCCGTCAGCACTTCCCATTTCGGGAAGCCTCCGGCATCAGGAAATGAAGCTGACCCTACCCCTTTAAGTGCAGTGGGAGGAGCATCCTGGGTGGACGGTCCCCTTGAACTTGTGTACTTTTGGGGGCCTTAGGACAAATACTAGGTCGGGTAAGTAATTTAGTTGGTTATGTACTTGAATGGAAAGTGCAGAAGCTCACGGTAGATAATGTTTGTATTGAATAGTACAATTAGTCAAACAAAGGTGTTTTTATGAATGAAGAGCTTTAGAATTAAAGCAGTAGTCATTGAGATTTCATTCCAGACTAAATAAATGGGGGGGGGGGGTACTGATGAGTCTACAAGTATATTGTACTCTTCCAACTAGATTGAAGAAAACTATGCAGATTATGCTAATCTACTGATTAAAATAACAGATGGGTTTTTCAAGTCTTTTGTCAAGTGTTATTTATCGTTTGTGTGTGCGCCTCTTTTTTAAAGATAAAGACATTTATCTCTGCTAATATTTCCTCTGGTAGAAGTCTTTATCTCTGTGTCTTTGTTCAGTTTTTAACTGTTCTGCGAATCTGATCTACTCAAGAGTTTAATATACTTACATAAGAAAGAATTACATTATAATGCGGGTGTTGGGGTCCAAGAAAGCCAACCGCATTTTAACCGAGCTGCGATAACAGGTTAGCTATTTTTGAGCTGGATCTAGCTCCAAAAGAGCTAACTTTTCAACTTGTTATTGCAGCTCCAAAATAGCTAGATCTAGCTATTTATTGTTTTGGAGCTAGATCTAGCTATTTATTGTTGGAGCTAGATCTAGCTATTTATTGTTTTGGAGCTAGATCCAGCTCCAAAATAGCTAAATTGGCAACTTGTTATTGCAGCTCCAAAATAGCTAGATCTAGCTATTTTGGAGTCCACCATCCACACCATGTTATAACAGGAGAAACCAGTATTTTAATTTTTGTTTTTGACCTGCAATTATTGCACTGCATCCAGTGTGCTGGTATTATGACTAGGAGGCCGTCTACCAAGGCTGAATGAGTTGCAGGAAGTGGGAGTCCTCCAAATACCCCTGTAAACCATTCAACTTATAGTCCGGCATACATGGTAATTCAAAATCAATTTTCATTTTCCTATGTAAATCTGTGGTTCTGAATGTTATTGATTTGGCCTCATGAAAAGAAAGGTCCTGGGTTCAATTCCTGTTATGAGCTAAGAGTGTGGAATACTCTTCATTAGGACAAATTTCCCTGTGCACTCAGCAGCTAATTAAGTACACTCTAAGCTGTGTGATTAGGGAGGAGGTATCCCTTCGGTGGACTTGCATCCTGCCAAGGGCGTCGTCATAAAAAATATTAAAAAGTCCTGGTCTCTACCAGCCTTGAGACTTACAAGGATCACTAAGCTGACGCATGTAACCGAAACCAGGACTTCATCACCGGCCTCCATACTCCATTGAGAGTTGTCTCTGAACAGACGGTACGCTTTGCTTTTTTTTTTACGATGACTAGAAAAGCCTGTTGCGACTGAGCTGTGTTTACAACTGCTTCAATCCTAATCACCTAAGTCAGTGGTCCACAATCACTGGACCGTGGACTGGTACCAGGCCACCAACCATCTGCTACCAGGCCGTGCGTGACGAAACTATATGATTTGGTGATATGAAACGATGTGTGTCAGATACACCTTTCCTCATTCCCTGTAACGTCTACCATGCCCCCTACCAAGAAATATATTTGACGTACACAGCAAACCTACTGTAAAAATGAAATTAATCAGATAAACATTTCAGTAGTCCCTGAATGAAACTTTTAAATTAATTTGAGCTCAGGTGGATCACAATATTAAATTTGTTAGATAAACCCTTTTTGTCCACCCTGGAATCAACCTTATACACAGGTTCTGCTCTACCAACTGAGCTAACAAAGTTCTCATGGTAGGCAGGAGTCTTATAATGTGTATACGGTTGATTCCATGGTGGACGCAGGTTCGATCCCCGCACAGAGCTTGTTTCTTTATTCACATTTACGATTTAGTCCACTCATTTAGCAGTCGCTCAAACCGGTACCTGGCAAATATAGGTTCTCAACTACTGTAAAAATGAAATTAATCAGACAAACATTTCAATAGTCCCTGAATGAAACCTTTTTTTTTTTAATTTTTTTTTATTAATTTGAGCTTTTCTCCTCAGGGGCTCAGGTGGATCACAATATTAAATTTGTTAGATAAACCCTTTTAGAAACCAAATTGAGTGTTTTAGCCCCTTATAAGTGACTTATAGTTGACTTATCACATAATAATCAGGTCTTGATTAACAGACCACCCCCACCTCCATTGGCTGGTCTGCAAGAATATTGTCAATGTGCACAGTGACCTATGTAAAATATGGACCACAAACAGTATTAAAGTCAAAGTACAATTGTGAATTTATGTTTGGTGTGAATGGCTGAAATGAAATATGTGAATAGAAATCTATATCGCCCAACGGTTCAGATGTCAGGAGATAAGTTTCAAATTCAACAGATGGTCGTTCAGCAAGATTTGCTCTTATCTTAAACTAACAAAACGCAATTGTTAATCATATCTCATATAACTTTGATTTTTAACTAAGATCTTATCTAAGACCTTCAAAAACATGTATCATCTTGTAAGAACAAGCAGTATTGAATTCAGACATTCTCTTTGTCATGTTGACACTATAAATGTTCATTATTTGAAAAGCTATCATTAAGTCAAGTGTGATTGTTATATATATAATATATCCACTTGAATAATCCAGAGAGTGAAACCAGTTGTACAACTCGTTGTGGATCAATAAAGAAATATTATAGTGTAGATAGTGGCTGTCTTGAAGGGGTCAGTATATGGCTTTTGAGGTGGCTGGTGGTTTTAACTTACAAGTATGTAGATAGTGGTAGTCTACTCTGGTTATTTTAGAATGTGCGTATGTGGGTGGGTATTTGTATATCACTAAGAGGTGCATGTGCGTGTGGCAGGGTATGTATGTGCTTATATGCTAGTGTGTGGGTTGGTGTTTATTAGTGTGTGTGTGTGTGTGTGGTGTGGTATGACCTGTATTCTATCCAATACCTTGTGTGTATG
>VCCN01003851.1:3269945-3282960 GCA_006491835.1 Architeuthis dux | reverse complement strand
AAAAAAAAAAAAAAAAATTACCAAAACGTGCAAGGGAAATAACTTTATTCCGAAATTACCCCCCTTGATTTAACATTTAAATTCCCAAATATGAATTTAAGAGTCAATTTTTCATCAGGTAACAAAATAGTACTATTTTTATTAAATTTGACTAGTTTTTACCTTTATCCTAATTTTAATTCCTTTTATACAACTTATTAATTCGGGCCCACTGTATCTATGGCAATGAATATAAAATATATATTGTATAAAAAAGCAACTAAAATTAGGATGACGGTAAAAACTAGTCAAATTTAATTAAAATAGTGTATTACAATACTTCATCCAATAATAATAAAAATTGATTTAACGAATTAGAAGTTTTAATCATCATTTAACACTGCGGGATGCAATGTCATTTTTTGATCATAGAACTTTGATCGTAACAAGTTAGTTTTTAATGAGGTCATCATTTCAAATAGTGATCCATCAGCACCCGTTGTTCATTTTATTTTCACAGACATAAAACGGTATTTAACTTTTAATTTCATGGACCACTGGATACCACTCTTAATTGAAATTGGAACTCTTCTGTCACGGAGACAACATTTGTTAAATTCATTATGACAGATAGTATAAAAAATAAATTTTCTTATATCAATTTAAGAGTTAAAGATTATTAGTTATATAACGGTGGAAGGTGCGGGAGATCTAATAGTTAACAGTATGGAATTGCTGAACAGAGTTCATTCACTTCGCACTAATGCCCTTGGGAAAGGCAAGAATCCACTCCCACACAACAGCTATGGGTAAATACCAGGGCTGTTGAAACCCTTTAGCCCTGTAAGGCAGTCCATCTTGGACGTCGGGCTAGCCCCGTAAAAAAACCCGAACAATGATTGGGTCTACATGGATCATTTGAGAAATGGAGACAAAAGCATTGCCTTATGTGTCGCCCATCATGGGAGCAACTGAGCCGAGTTATGTAACAGTGGAACTGATTTTAAACAATCAGTTCTGCTGTTACACAACTATTAATATAGTAAATATAGCAGTCCATAATATAATAAATATAGCAGTCCAAATTTATAAGGAGCTACCAAAACTACACAACCATAATTGCGAAACAGAAACTTTTTAGAAAGATTTTATAAAACAAGATGGAGGGTCAGTTTATTATTATTTATATACTTTTCTCTAATCTTATCTCTAACACGGGCAGAAGGGACCTTTCCATGGGTCATGGACCCGGCCGAGGATTTTGTGACCCATCTGTTCCTTGACAACTATATATATATATTATATATTGAAACAAGTTCTTAATGGTAAGCTGACTACACGTTTCTTGCTTAGCAGTCGTCGGGTCAGCAATGAGAACTTGTTTCAATATGGAATATTAGCTCCAAATGATAGTGTTAATTATAAAATTAACGTTTTCATATGTCGAGCACTCAAATTAAATATTTTCAACAACATATATCGGATTTCTTATATATGATTTATATTTGTTATACTACTATGACTAATATATATATATATAGATAGATAGATAGATAGATTCATCATTTTATGCATATTTACTCTTAAATTCATAGACCACTGTAAACCGCTTTTAAACACTGTAGAACTAAAGGTAAAGTAACTAAAGCGAAATAACTATGATCAGAAGTTATTCCCTTGATTTAAACATCACATTTTTTTAATATGAATTTAAGAGTTAGAAGATGAAAAATTAACTGGGGGATCATTTCAGAACTTATCAAAACAATCTACACTGCGTTTGTGAGCAACATTTCATCCCCATTTTGAAGTGGTTGAAATGAATACGCAGTTTATTAATTTTATGTCTGTTCATTATATATTGTTTTTATATTAGACAGTGACTTTTTCACTGAAAGGTAACAATTTTGCTGATAAAAATATCTCCTACCAACCATTTGAAACAATTGATTCCACTTAAATGAGTTCAGTCAATTTTTAATAAAACCTCTGATGAAAATGATAAAAGACAAACATTTATTTACATTATTAAAAGGGCTTTGAAGTAGTGAACTAATAGATCTTCAGGTAAGTAAGAGAATGTAGAGAAACTGCTCAAACTCCACAGAAACATGCATAGATATCTTTAACAAATGCATTACAGCCTCCAGTATATATAGTTTATTTTCTTGAAAAATCATCTCATAGAAATTCAAATATATGTGTGACTTTTTTTCATGGGGAATAACTAGAAAAAACAACAAAAATGAGGATAATAGTCTGATCTGAACAGTCATGAAGATAACAGATGTGAAATGTGAAAAATGGTTGAAATTGGCTTTTTTGGTGGTGAGTGGATTTGAATGATCATCTGTGTGGATTTAATAAATGTTATACTGGTAACGTTTCAGTAGAAATGCTATATTTTAAATGCATCAAAAGTTTAAGTTAAAACAGTTAAACAGGCAATTTCGAAGACACTTAGTAGGAAATAACAGAATGCCCAACATCCAGGGAAACCTGGAAAGAAAGTAGTTAAAAATTAACTACAGGGTTTGTATAGTTTGCTGTGTGTGTTGTATTTGCTGATTTTCTTTGTCCCCTATAATATATTGGCATACACCTGACTGACTAACTTGTGTCCTTGTTGTCTGTTTGCACAAAATAACAAATAACATCTGGTTCTTTTAACAGTAACTCAGTTCATTAATGTGTCGTTCACAATCTGACCAGTGAAACCCGGAAAGAAAGTTTTTATAGTTTGCTGTATGCATGTGTGTTGTATTTGCTGATTTCCTTTGTCCCCTCTAATATATATGTGTAAACCTGACTGGCTAATTCTTGTATTTGTGTCCTTGTTGTCTGTTTGTGTAACAAATAACATCTGGTTCTTTTAACAGTAACTCAGTTCAGTAATGTGTCGTTCACAATCTGACCAGTGAAACCCTGGAAAGAAAGTTTATATAGTTTGCTGATTTTCTTTGTTCCCTATAATATATCAGTTTAAACTAGACAGGCTAATTGTTGTATTTGTGTCCTTGTTGTCAGTTTGCACAAAGTAACAAATAACGTCTGGTTCATTTAACTGTAACTCCAGTTCATTAAAGTGTCATTCACAATCCAACTTTTCTCACTCCTGTTTACAATTGGCCACAACCCCTGCTCCAGAACGAGGCACTCTCACAATGCGACTTCACAGCGAGACTTGGCACTTTGTCAAATAAGAAGTTGATGTCACTGTGAGTACCCAACAACTCCCACTTTCTAGGAGGAGTACACTTCATTTAATTACACAACAATATTAATCACACAAACACTATACATCTATATCTACCTATATAGATAGACCCTGTACAACCATGTGAGATATATATAAAATTTTTATACCTTCAACAGTTTCTTTAAAAACACAAAATACACGCGTGCATATGTATATAGGAAACGTAGAAATAATTTACAGTTGATGACAAGCGAATTGCGAATTTGAACTTCAAACCAAGACTTACAGGCTGTGGCTACTACATAACCATACTTGACTTATATGTTGAACCACAGCGTGCATGCACAAACCACATGATATATATTGACCAATGGTTAAGCATCAACAACGCTTGAAAGTCTCAATCCATTCGAGTCTTCAGTTCGCTGTTACGCATCGCTTGAAGTAGACATGTTTTTCCGACATGACCTTAAAACGGTCAATATAACAATAAACTAAAGAGACAAGCAGATTGAAACTGTCAGGGTCATCTATGCTTGCCCATTGATTAATGTATACCACGTGGTTTGACTTACATATAAGCCCAGTCTCATTATTTAACAGCCACACATCATATCACTGGTCTCTTGGAAGTCACTGATACAGTTTCAATCTTGTAGAATCACGGCAATTAAAAGATCAGTGTTAAAATCATCCGTACATTGAGAGTTGCAAAGAATGCTTATCAAGCAAGAGTCAGGAGACAACAGGCAGGAGGCAGAAGTGGACCAGAATCGCAAACCAACTTTGTTTACCAAAAATAACCAAGAGTCTCTAGTTTGGCACCTTAAGCCAAAGAGGCTTCATAGTTTAGTGAAGCCATACTCAGCCTTTTTTTTCAGCCACGGCACCCGCTTAAGAGATCTTCTCAGGTTCCAGGGCTCCCTGTCAAATAGGGATACAACACAAATAGATTGAAATGATAATAAAAGAATTTCTGTCTGTCTATGGCCTTTTAAATATGCCAGGGCCCCCAAGGGGATCTTTTGACCGCTGTTGAGAATGACTGGTTCAGTGGGTAGATACTCTGATGAAATTATCAATTTTACTGGTCCTAATTTTTAATTGAAATGTTGTCAAGATTATAAGAGAATAAGATGTATCTATATAAGATGTATGTACATAGAGATCTATATCAGATGTGTGTGTGTGTCAAAAATCCAAAAGATGCTTCACAAGTGATTAAAGGAATCTCACTAGAAACACGAGTATATATATGTGTGTGTGTATGTGTGTGTGTGTGTGTGTGTCCATCAAAGTGTTTGTGTGAATCTGTCTGAAAATGATGTGAAATAAACATGGAAATATTAACAAAATAAAGCAAATTTCTTGTTTGTTACCGTATATGCGGGTATATAAGATGGCCATTTAATAATAAAAAAAATTAAAAAATTATGCAAATATTACACTGCATCCAATGCACTGGTATTATGACTAGGGAGCTGTCTACCGAAGATCGATATGGAAAGTTATGGGGCTTGAATGAGTTGCGCTGAGAAGTAGTCCTCCAAATACCCTTGTAAACCATTCATCTTATAGTCTGGCATATACGGTACACAAATATTAATTACTTATAAAAATGTTTTTCAAAGTTACCTTCACCCTGTCTTGAAATATGTTATAGTTTCTATATACATAGGTTTGTATGGGAATCTTAGAATCTCTGTACAAGAATGTACAACTTCCTTGTAAGTAAAGAAAGACAACAATAAAGTAGAAATGGTTTTGTTGTGCTTTTGGGTCGCACGCGGATTTGTCTTTAGAACTAAGAATTTGTAAGGAACAATCTGCCGATCCCACAAAATGATTCGGCACAAAAACAATCCACAAAAAACGAAGAAATGAAATCAAACAAATAGTAACTCTTAGATTCATAGACTGCTTGAAACCGCCATGTAATCTCTTCAATAAATAGGTTTTAAAAAAAAAAAAGAAAAAAAAATTAAACTCTTTTGTGAATAGAATTAAAGAAAAATGAAAAGAAAAAAAAAAAAATTACCAAAACGTGCAAGGGAGATAACTCTGGTCAGAAATGACCTCCCTTGAATAACTTGTTGAAATTCGCTAGAATGAATTTAAGAGTTAAAACTATTCAACTGCTTTCTATGGCAAGATGATCAGTTAAAAACGATTCCTATTTACACAGAATTTGTAGGTTATAAATATGGAGATATAAATTTTCAGAAAAGTGTAACAGGAAAATATAAGGTCAAATAAATTTGGAGACATTTTTTTGTCAAATTGCAAAAAATAAAAAATAAAACTTTTCTTGCAGGTGGGGGTGGGAAGGGGGGTGTACAGTTTTTTAATGTCAACAATAAATAAGTTTTGTAATCTTGTATGAATGCAAATTGTAAGAATATGAAAGTTGTAATGACTTTGAGATAAAAGCCGCGGTTCAAGACTATTTTATGTAAAGATACAGCAAGTATGAGCAAAATAGGATGCTTATTCTATTGGTTATTATAGATTTTACAAGAATGTAAATGAACTGATAGCAAAGGGCATAGGATGTAAAAAAAAGTTGCCCAAAGTCTTGATACCCACTCCTAGGCTCTAATTGTCATTACTAGACAAATAACACCTACCCCAAATAGATGGGAGTGTTGGGTCTTATACGAGGGGGTGCTGAAGTTATCGGCCAATCCACTTCCCAAAATCTGAGCATTATTTTGTAGATTGAAAGAGTTCTTTTATATTGTAAAGTGCCAATTTGTAGGAAACTTATTTTTGAATTTGTCTCAGCTCAGCTAGAATTATTCCCTTTTTGTCGCAAATCTTTCAGAACCCCCTTGTATAGGTAGATAAGTATTTATTAAAACTAGTTCAAAATCTGAATGCCTTCTTTGAGGTTTGAACCTGAGCCATCTGGTTAAAAACCGATATGCTTATGAAATAAACCAGAACCTCTACAAAAAGTCATGCTTTATAAATATTTATGATACAAGATTTTGCAGCTTTTACAAGTATGTAAATAGACTGACCACAGTATTTATGGGGGAGGGAAAAAATGTTTTCAGCATCTACATATCTGCATCTATGCTTCAATTTCAGCCGAGCATGTTATCGAATTGGTCAGTTAAATAACCAACTTCTTTATCAGATGAGCCATAGACCGTTATGGCCAATAAATAGAGCAGAATTTATAGATACACTAATAAAGGATTTTTGATGGGTATGAAAAAATTACCTAGGGTCAAGATAATCATGTTTAGGTTTCAGCACAAACACTGTTGATTGACCTTCAGCACTCTGCAGGCGACTTCATTCACCAAACAAAAAGTTTGCCTTGCCATTGCAGGCGACTCCGATCACTGAATGATAGTGTGTTTCAATTTCACGGTTGTGTTGTCATGTTAATTTCAGTTATACATGAACAGACACAAGTTACAGGCTTTCAAAGTTACTAAATGCACAAAATCTTGGCGCCCTTGAAAAAGACTGCAGAGTGCTGAAGGTTAATAAACCAACCTTTTATAGAGCCATGACCCTATCTACAAATGGATGAAGAATAAGGTGGTTTATATTCAAAGACGTCAAACCATTTTATTTCGACAAGAAGAAATAACCAGTATGGGTGGGAGGAGTATATACTTGCAGAAAAAATGACTTTGTTCAATTTAGAAAAAAAAAAAAAGTTTGATAAGATATATATATATATGTGTACACAGGGTGTCCATAAAGTTCCTATCTATTTTTGTTTAAATAGTGTAATAAAATAGATAAGAGACTTTACGGACACCCTGTATTTAGAAGGAGAAAGAGGTAGACAATTGTCTAATTTGAACTATTGCTATTTTGTGTGACGTGTGAATTGTCTATAACTTTGAGAAGAGTCATTAACATTCCAGATTTTGTCTATAACTTTGAGAAGAGTCATTAACATTCCAGATTTTGTTCTCATAACTGAAGTTTCCTGTCATGTACTTGATGTTGTTAACACAATGTTTCGGCCGATCCATTCTTCAGCCTTTGTCAGGTGTACCATTCGCCAGAAAGGAGGAAAATCCTTATTCCTCTACAAAAAAAAAAAAGAAATGGCAATAGGAAAAAAAGGGGGTCATTGGTATAAATTGTGTCTGTGTCTCTAGCACTGCTGAAATGGATTGATCCAGTTGGTATACTAACTTTTAGAATGCTGTATGCAACTTTGTCCACCTATCAAAAAGGTTGTCTTGCCACTGCAGGCCACCCGATCACTGAACTGAATGTTTGAATTTCACACAGTTGTGTTGTCATATCAATTCCAGTCATACATGAGCAGACACACAAGTTACAGGCTTTCTAAGTTACTAAGTGCACAACATCTTGGCGCCCTTGAAAAAGAATGCAGAGTGGTAAATTTTGATGGCTACATTTTTTTCAGTTGCCATTTTTTTTTTACCTTAGAGTTTTTTCCTCTTTTCTTACAGATTGTGCATCTGATGAGGGCTGAAGAATGAATCAACAGAAACATGTTAACATCGAGTACACAAAGGAGAAGTTCAATTGTCCGAAACAAAATTTGAAATGCGTAAAAGATGTGTCCAAATTGTGAAATGCAATAAAAAGTGAACCAACGTCGGAGAATTAGAGGAATATAGATAGAGGGAGTCGGAAAAGAAGGCAGCGGAACTTATTTTCGTTCCGATCGTAAATATCATAAATTACAAATCCTACAAAAAGGAAGAACTTTCTTTTTTTAAAATTATGCTTCCTCTTCGTAAGCCAAGAAAAACAATACAGGGGAAACAAAACAAATAAATAAAAATAAAAGTTTTCAATAAGAGAGTCATTTCTTTTAAGTCCCTTTTTAGGGTTGCCCAGTAACACCACATAGTGGCCCTACTGGTGCAGTAAGCAGGCAATAGAGACGATGCTGGTCCGTTGCTTCTGCTGCGACCATATTAACAAACCAGAACCTGCATCCGTCTCAACTTTCATCATCCAGAAAAATGACAAAGAAATAAAAATTTGAAAAAAAAAAGAAAAAAAATTCATGCGCTTCTTCAGATGAGCCCTATAATCTATAAGAGAATAACACTAAACCATTATTATTCATTTTTGACTACTATTTATCCCCATCTTAATTTTTTTAATAGATTTTTATGACAACTTAACTCAGGCCATCAATCTACGGCAGTGAGTAAACAGCGTTAATAAAGAATAAGCTTCCAGTGAGACAAACTTGTGACCCTCTTGCTAGATGGAAGCCTGGTTAAATGCATCAGCTGCTATACCAACTTAGCTATGAAAGTTTCGATAGCTTGCAGAAGTCCAAATCAAACATTTAAACCCACAAACTATCCCGATCCGTGCTGTTTATACTGTCGTAGATTAACAGTCTGTGTTAAGTGGTGATAAAACAACAACTAAAAGATTAAGATTATGGTAAATAGTCAACAAAAATTAATAATAATACTTTATTATTTCTGATGAAAAATAAATAATAAAAGAATTAGAATAACACAAAATTCGTAAATTTTTAATATGGTAGCTTGCAAGGACAATAATCAACCTCTGATGCAAGAAAATGGTTTTTAAAAATCTTCTTGAGAATTAACTTTAGAATGTTGCGATAGAAAGAAAGGAAGAAAAAAAAAAGGGTTGGTTATGGTGATAGAAATACTAAAAGGTACCAAATTTTTACTATAATTTATTTATGGTGACTATTCAGTAATTCTTTCATGACGGTGTGACGATTGCTACTGCATAACAGGGTTGCCAGATTTGACCAGAAAGGGAGATAATCCAAGCTTTATCCCAGAGATTTAGCACACTATTCCAATGCCTGTGTTGGGCAAGTCCCTGAGATAAAGCTGGGATTATCCCCCCTTCGGCCAATAAGTACAGTCATGTGTCGCTTAACGTTCTTCCAGACAATGTTGGTTCGCATATATATCTATGATTATAATAGAGTTAAAAAAAACCCTGATCAGAGAATGCGACGGAGCGGATATAACCAGTTATAGGAGCAAACCCAACACATGATTCTCATTCCTCTTGTACTGTAAACAAAGTGATTGCGCTGCCAGGTGTATACTGTTACAGTTCATATACAACCTTTAATACGGTACCTTTACTTGAGAGTCATAATAACCACCTATACACTGCCATAGATTGACAGCCTGGGTTATATGTACTGTACTGTACTTTCTATCGTTATTTTAATGTAAACTTTCCCTACTTGAAAATAAAAAGTTTAACGCATAAGTGTATGCTTAGACTTATCAGCAGCAAGCCACAGCATCCAATCTTGTGTAACACACTTCTCTTTGTGTGTTACTGCGTTATTTCTCTCTTTAAACTGCATCATGACTCTCAAACGGAGCAAAACCAGTGTTAACTGAAATACAGTACTCTATATGTACAGCATCTTGGTTATTTAGCCAATACAGGTACTGTACAAATGTAAACTTTCCATACTTGAAAATAAGAAGTTTAACGCATAACAGTGTATGCTTAGACTCATCAGCAGCAAGCCACAGCATCCAATCTTGTGTAACGCACTTCTCTTTGTGTGTTACTGCGTTATTTCTCTTTAAACTGCATCATGACTCTCAAACGGAGCAAAACCAGTGTTAACTGAAATACAGTACTTTATGTGTACAGCATCTTGGCTATTTAGCCAATACAGGTACTGTACAAGTATCCCATATAACTTGGTGTTCTCTCCATTTTTATTAACCCTTTGATGTGAGAAGTGGCCTTGCTTAGGGTGACCAAAAGTAAAGGAAAAAAAACAAACATCCAAATCACATAACATATTTCACAGAATGTATTGTGGACATTAAACGACACATGGCTGTAGTTTAACAATACATAGTTATTTCACCCCCTAGAAAAGGGGGCTCATCTAAAGAAGCGCCAAAAGCCCAAACAACATCACAGATAATTTAGTCATTTATATTTTGTCCATTTTTCTCCCCCACAAAATTCCCCCCCACCCCGTTCAACCATTTCTTTTTTTTTTTTTCTCTTCAAATATTTTTTTTTTTATGACTCATCTGTGGAGTTGGTTTTAAAGCTAACTTTCGAAGGTCTGTTCTTCGGTTTTGGTATGTCATTCTCCTTCGTCTGGCTGAGAGAGATGGACAGTCGGCTGGCCTGAATGACCTCGCATACCATGCTTTTGCAGTCGCAGCAGATGTTCATTAGGGGACCTTTTAGCTCTCTCACTTTCGATCCTGAGGGCTTCTCCGAGATGGTCTGAGAACGCTGCAAAGGGCGACGTTTTGGAGATTTCGTCTTTGTCACCGTCTTCTTAGGTGATAACAAAGATGGCACAGATCCAGTGCTGGAAGTAGAAAAAAGAAAAACAAAAATAGAAAACGGACAAAAAAAACAAAAAAAACAAAAAAAAAACAAAAATCAAAATCATGTGATTCATTTATAATTCTTTTTAAAATAACATGAACGAGTTCACTGGACAAGATAACTTGTCTTAGCAACTCGTTAGTTCGTTGGACAAGATAATTCGTCTTAGCAAGTTGTCAGTTCAGTGCCATGGACAAGATAATTCAAGTTGGTGTTGTTCTTTCTTTTCTCACATACATTTATGTATATATTACATATTCTGTTGTACACGTTAGTTGATTTGTATGAAAATAAGACCGTTTTAAACATACAATGAGGACTATCTCTTTTCATCAATTTTTTACAAGAGAAACCCGGCACATGAATTACAATGTTAAAAAATATAAAGTAAAATACAATAAATAATAGTTACAAATTATAAAAATAAGTCCAAATACAACATAGTTTTTAAGTGAGTAATGTGTGAAATACAGTAGTCCCTCTTTATCTGTGGGGGGTGAAATACAGTAGTCCCTCTTTATCTGTGGGGGGATATGTTCCAAGACCCCGAGCGGATGCTTGAAACTGCAGATAGTACCAAACTTTGTTTTTACATACATATGGTAAAGTTTGATTTATAAATTAACACAATAAGAGATTAGCAACAACAACTAATAATGAAATAGAACAATTATAAGAATATACTGTAATGAAAGTTATGTGATGGATGGAAGATTCGTTCTTGCTGTAGATCAAAATAATCGTATGTTGAGGGTGCTAAACCTCAATATACAATTTCTTTTCTGTCCTTATTCAGTTGAGAACATCCCCTTTTTTGCCGTCTTCTCTTTGGCACATCCAAATTGCCAGCATCAGTACTCTTGCGCTTTGGGACCATTATTAAGTAAAACTTATGAATTGTTTATTTCTGGAGTTGTTCTCAGTAACTGAAACTGCGGATAAGGAGGGACCACGATAGTCAAATGTTAGTGTGGGATGATTGAATTGAAAAACAAGTAACATCGCTTAAAAAACCATGCAATCATTAAGACGAATATCAACCAAGTTGAGGAAAAAAGGTACAGAATCTTAAATTCACCCTTTCATTTCCACATGGACCGTAGCTGAATTATTTCTCATATTGGAGTAAAAATTGCAGAATTAAAGAAGCCTTTGTCACTTTTGAGTAATTATACTCAAACCATAAAAAAAAACCAAAGTAACTAAAATAAATTTATAAATAACTCTTGAATTCATATAAAAAATTCAAATTTTAGATCAAGGGGAATAATTTCTTATCAGAGTTACTTCCTTTGCAAGTTTAGGTACATTTCTTAATTTTTTCATTCAATTCACAAAAGAGTTCCACTGTGTTTAGGAGAAGTTTTAAGCAGTTTATGAATTTAAGAGTTAACTTTTAATTATTTCTCAGGTTGGAGTAAACATTGAAGAATTAAGGAAACCAATTTTTATTAATTGTTGCCACTTATTTACCTCCATCTTAATTATTTTTTATTTTAGTTGGCTTTATACAACTATCAAATTGGGCTGTTTGTTTCTACAGCATCAAATAAATAGCGCAATCGGAAATAAAGAGTAAGTTCCTGGTGAGAATCAAACTCACGTCCCTCAACCAGAGAGAAGCCCAGTTTAAGGGTGGGTTTAAAAGGAGAAAAATCACTCCTGTTTGGTCATGAAGCTTCTGTGGCGGAGTTGTCATAGCAGCTAGGAGTAAATTGGGCTTCTCTCTGGTTGAGGGACACAAGTTCAATTCTCACTGGAAGCTCTCTATTTCCAATCACACTACTTATTTGTTGCTGTAGCAACAAACAGTCCAATTGATAGTTATATAAAGACAACTAAAAAATATTAAAAAATTATGTTGAAGGTAAAAAGTGGTCAAAATGAATAAAAATTGGCTTACAATACTTCATCTAATAATAATAATTGAATGAATTAATTAAGGAAGCCTTAATAATTTTTGAAAATTGTACACAAACCATACAAAACATAATTTTAAATTGAGTTTTGTTAGTTTAATTTCACAACCTATGCCCATTTCTGTTAGACAAGACAAGAATTATTAAGAGAAACTATTCTGTCTATCTTTCTAGTATGATAGACAAAAGATGAATTTAATAGAAAATTACAAGGGAATGTATTTGTTATTCAAGTTCAATTCTTAGGAGTGGCTGAATCTTTTTAAAAACAGAAGAAATTTAAGCTACAGTGTAAGTTTGGAAAAGCGGTTTTCTTTTCTCTTTGCACACAGCAAATATATAGAGCGGAAAATACTTTTTATGCAGTTGACAATGTATTTAGATTTCATCATTATTTTCAGGACATGATAATTTCTCCAAGGTCTTTCTTATTTTTGTAGTAGGTGCAGCGGAAGCCACTTATTGCGATCACTTTGGGGTGGGGTCCTTTAGATAATAACAACTAATAACAATAACATTAAGCAAACGATATAAAATCGGAACAATTTATATTCATTGTTACGTTATTAAATTGTTATAAAAA
>VCCN01003851.1:3184355-3195034 GCA_006491835.1 Architeuthis dux | reverse complement strand
AGCTGACAGGGCCGAATAAATAATTAAGATATCTTGTAAAACAAAGCAGATGAAAATGGTACAACAACAGCAATGATGTCACCAATAATGATTGTTAATCAATGTTGTGCAATGTGTATTGTGTAAGACGAGGCCCTTTTCCATCAAAACACTGCAGGGGACCAAAGAAACGCATGCATACCAACAGTAAACAAGTGAGTTCATCAATCATCTAATATCATAATTATATCAGTGGCCATGCGACTAAAACATCTCACAAGGCTAATCACAAGTGATTACGAAACAATGTTTAATTAATGCACACAAATAGCACAGGTTTTAAGAGAGTTTAATTTGAAGGTTGTTCGACTTGTCACTCTAATCTTCTACTCTATCATTGTTAGGGGGTTATTTTTAGGGACTGTTACATTCATCCTTTGTGTTTTTAACTCTTAAATTCATATGAAATAAAATTAAAGTAATTATCAAGGGAAATAACTTCAAATTAGAATTATCTCCCTTTGACATTTACATAAATTTAAAGAAATCTTTTTTTTTTTTACACTCATTGTTGAAGGTTTATTTTTAGGGGCTGTTACACTCATCTTTTGTGTTTTTATCTCTTAATTTCATTTTAAAAAATGAAAGTCATTTTGAAGGGAAATAACTTCAGATCAGAATTATCTCCCTTTGACCTTTATGTGAATTTTTAAATATTTTTTTTTACAATCATTGTTGGGGATTTATTTTTAGGGGCTGTCACCTTTGTGTTTTTAACTCTTAAATGTATGACCAACAATCGACTTTAAAGGCTGTTAATTTTAAAAAAGTAGGATTAGGTGGTTTCAGAGCTGGGTAGACAGATTTGGCCAGATGGGGAGATAATCCAAGCTTTTTCTCAGAGACTATCCCAACACAGGCATTGGAATAGCATTGAATTTGAAAATCAAGAGTCTGAAGGCAGAGGTTCAATACCAGCCTCTTGAACCTCAGCCTTCAGACAATGCCTGTGTTGGGTAAGTCTCCAAGTTAAAGCTAGGATTATCTCCCCTTCTGGCCAAATCTGACAACCCGGTTTCAGAGCAAGAAGTTTGTTATGCAATCTGCAGATTAAACCAATTTTTAAAAAAAATGTTTTGACTGGTCACCATCAGATCTCAGTTGATGTACTGCCCAACTTTATAACAAGCATGCAGTCTGAGTAACAAACTTATATTTAGTCTGGTTTATTCTCAGATCATCTCCAGGTGACACAGCAAGGATGTTTCAACCAGACCTGCAGCCAATCTCAGGGAATACAAAGTTTCTTTTGGGGCCCCCCTTCTCTATTAGTCATCCAGTTTTTATCCACTTATGCCCCAAAGCCTCCTTAGGGAAGGATACAATGTACTGCTTAACCCCCTACAGAGACCCTACCTGCAGCATATCATATTGTGTCAATATATCCAATCCAATATGTCAAAACTGCAGTTCACTTCTGTCCAAATTCACAGTACTCAGTCCACCTGGTCTTCACTCCTTGGGTATTATGCAAGAGTGGGAAGCTAATGTACCAATGGTGGCAACCCAAGGTTAGCCATGATTGGTCAATAACCCAGCAATAAAATGCTATGCAAATCACTCCCAGAGCCATCTACCTTAACTTGCTCCAAACAGCTAATCATCAAGGGGGACAACTCATAAATTAGTTAACAATCCGGGTATGATGAATATTCTTCCAGTCAACAAACTAAGAGTGAAAAACACAGGTTGAGAGCAATAATAATAATGACAATGTTCATAATAATAAACTTGGGACAATGATTAAATGCTATCAAACTGAAAATGGTATTTTACTCAAGGAAAGTAATTCTTCAAGAATTTAATCTAAAATTTTCAATTTTAATTATAGATCATTACTATATAACCGTTATTTAATAAAAAATAAGTATTTTCCTTTAATAGTAAAAAGGATTTACACAAAGTATTTGATGGCGTATAATCCCCCTCCCTCTAATTTCAAAAAGGGAATATTAAAAGAAAAATGCATTTTCTTGAATTCCTCTCATTTATCACTGAGCTTTTAACTCCTAAAGTTATGGCCAATGTGGAGGTTGGGCAACGAAAGTTATGGCCAATGTGGAGGTTGGGCAACGAAAGTTAGGTTTACCTTTTGAGTCATTTTGGGAAGAAAAAGGTTGGGGTCTCACATGCCGTCAAATACAGTAAATAATATGAAAATAGCAGTTTGAAGATTCATACACAATTTACTTTGTTTACTGTGAAAGGAAAACATTAAGAAATATCCCTATATGGAATATCTAGCGAAGGCAGAACTTTGGAGAGAATTTTTGCAAGTTTTTCAAGATATTCATTCAATGAAAATATAAGCAGAAAGAGAGAAGTACATGCAAGAATATCATAATCAGGAGAGAACATTCTGGCAAAAATGGTATTTAATAATAAACTCTTTAATAGTAATTGCTTCAGCAGTACATAGACTAAAAAATGGTATTTAATGCCAAATTTTTCAATTAACCCACTTAAAACATTTTCTCCCAGACTTATTGCTTCTCCCTTGCCATTTTCTTCATATCCGAATATTAATTCTTTTATAATCTTATGACTGATACCTGTAAGCACAAATAGGAAAAAACTTGCAGGTATAATGTTACAAATAACAAGACCCATGAAAAGGGTTAAGTAAATACTCCCAATGGAAATAGAGAGGAAAGATGGATACAGTAAAAGCTATGTCATACTAGGTTTTTTATATACAATTTACTAACGACTTTTTTATAATATATTCTTTAAAAAGTGCAAATATTTGTTTTTTAAATTAATTTTTAAAATAAAATAGATAGAAGAGAGTTTAGGTTTGTGTATTTTAAAATTAAAAAAAAAAATTAATTTGGTTTGATTTAATGCCGGATCTGGCTAAGATAAAAGTGTAGTATCTATTCTTCGAAACCGCCATGGCCTCGAAGTTCAGAGAACCACAGCCCTTCGGGGGTCCTTGTGGCATGCTTGGGTATCTTCCTGGGAGAAGTTGCACAAGATATCTTGGCCAGCTGGTCGGGAGGCGATCACCATTAGCATGCTCAGGATTCGTCCTGAGAAGCTTTGGGGATCTCCACCCCTCCCCCTGCCCCTTTATCCCAGTCCTTGTGGCATTTGTCTCAGTGACAAGGATTTGGGATTTTCCCCCCTCAAGTCTCTAGTCATGGGGACATGGGATTTGGGATCTCCATCCCCCTACTGAATTCAGCGCTAAATGACCCACCAAGGGTCGATGTGCCGTTAAACAAAAACAAAAAATAAAAATGCTGGAACTGATCTTAGTTGGGGATATTATTAAGTAGTTGTAAAAGGTTCTTTTTTTAAATAGAGTCTTGCGAGGTTCTTCCCTTTGGGGTGGGTGGGGGATTGAATACGTTTTGGTCGAGTTCCTTTCCTTTGACCTGTCTGACTTGGTTCGACTTTACCAGGAATTGAATTCCTGCCAGCATAGTTCTCTGGGTTATTGGAACATGCAAGCCACTCCACCATGTCAAGTATATTCCATGACGATGGTTGGAGACTTATTCATAAAACAACACCAATTGTAATTAATACTCTGAATCGATTCAATATTTAATATTGACCCAACAGGCTGAATAGGGAGAGATTATTAATAACAAAGTGTTGCTCCTAAACATTTATAGGATAAAAGTGCAGGTCTTTCCATTGCAGATAAAGAAAAGGTTGGAATTAGAATGGACAGCAGTTGAATGAATATAAACAATAGATTGATTAATAAACATTGAAGCTGATTAATTAAGATTTCTACTGATTAACCAGGTCTATTGTAAGATTTGGTGGCAGCGGTTCAAATCTTGTCTGCAGTTCATTTTTTGATTCAGGTTTGTTTTGGGGTTTTTGTTGTTGGACCTGAATGAACCTCATTGGAGGTTATTTTCTTTATTTCTATATTTCTATTCATCAATTCAAAAACAATTATAAATACAGGTACACAACCAATTTTCCAGCAACTGATACAGGGGCATACCAAAAGTAAATTTGCCGACAGAAAGAGCATTGAAGGGGTGCAGCATCCCCTGCACCCCTTCAATGCTCTTTCTGTCAGCAAATTTCTTCTAGGGTTGCCAAATTAGCCATTTTTCGGCTAGATTTTGCTGATTTTTTCCCAATTTAGATTATAAATATCTACAATAGCTGATTAAATCTGGTAAAGATATTTTCTATAGTTTTGAGAAGGGTCATTAATATTCAAATGGTTCTTTTCTATAGTTTTGAGAAGGGTCATTAATATTCAAATGGTTCTTCGGACGATTGAACTCCTTGTTGTGTTGTAAACACGAGCCGAAGAATGGATCAGCCAAAACGTTGTTTTTACAACACACATAACAAGAAGGAGTTCAATCGTCCGAAGAACCTTTGAATAAACCTGGTAAGTTTAATAAAAGTAAATGTACAATTTTTCTGTTCTGGTGTCTTAGTATATAGTTACTTTATTTGATAACGTGCTTTAAATGAGTATACATTTAAAATACATAAATATATATGAAATCAAATGATGGATAATTTTATATCCAATCGACAGAATATGATAATTATAATGACATTTATTAGTGAGAGCCTATATTTGCCCGGTGTCAGTGTGAGCGACTGCTAAACAAGCGGCCTAAATCGTAAATCTCGTTCTGCAGTCGCTCACACCGACACCAGGCAAATATAGGCTCTCACTAATAAATCTCATTATAATTATCATAAATATATATCAAATTTAGCCAATTTTAACCATTTTAAAGATAACTTTAGCTATAAATAACAAACCATAATTGGCAACAATGATTTCTTCCCTTATTCAGTTGTTGGCAAATTAGAGACCTGCAACGTCACCCATCAATAAAAATCATTACGTACACCCCATAACTGATGGTCCAGTTCCCTATTTAATCTGAACAAAATGACAAGCAGACACTTGAATTTTTTGTGGCTCTCGCAAAGCTCAAAGCTTATGAAACAATTTTGCTTTGATGTTATAAATATGAATGTCAAATATAACGTTAAATATAATTACTTTTGAAAAATCTCTATTAGTTATGAAGTGCAAGGATAAGGTTGTTAAAGAATTGAAACTTTCTTTTTGGGTGAGAGAGATTGATTGATTGTTTTGTTTAACGGCACATCGACCCTTGGTGGGTCATTTAGTGCCGAATTCAGTAGGGGGAGAGGGGATCCCATGTCCCTGTGGCTAGAGACTTGAGGGGGGAGAATCCCAAATCCCTGTCACTGAGACAAATGCCACGAGGACCGGGATAAAGGGGTGGGGGGAAAGGGTGGAGATCCCAAAAGCTTCTCAGGACGAATCCTGAGCATGCTAATGGTGATCGCCTCCTGACCAGCTGGCCAAGATATCCTGTGCAACTTTTCCCAGGACGATACCCAAGCATGCCTGCCACAAGGATCCCCGAAGGGCTGTGGTTCTCTGAACTTCGAGGCCATGGTGGTTTCGAAGAACAGATACTCCACTTTGATCCTAGCCACAGCCAAGATATCCTGCTTACTTCTCCCAGTACAATACCCGAGCATGCCACAAAGACCCCTGAAGGGCCATGGTTCTCTGAACTTTGATGCCATGGCGGTTTCAAAGAACAGATACTACACTTTGATCTTAGCCCTGCCCAATCTCGGGTGAGAAAGAGAGTACAGACATTGATGCAAGAGTTGTAAAGTTAAATGTCGGTTCTAGTAAACTGGATGGCATAGCTTTTACTGTTTATAGAAAATAAGGAAAGAAAACTGAAGCACATTACACAACAGGAAATTCATACTGTATTTTATCAAGTCAAGATATTATTTATCTAACCAATCAATGAATCTGATATCTGAAAACTCATAACTTATTTTACTGGCTCCCAGTCAATTGGCCAATAGACGTTTGGCCAAAGGACATTTCACCAATAGACATTTCACCAAACAGACATTGAGCCAATGGACATTTCACCAAACAGACATTGAGCCAACAGACATTGAGGCGAGTGGACAAATGGCTGAGTGTAACAAATTTGTAGTTCCTTTTAACACAAACAAAATTAGTCACTCAATAGAAACCTTAATGCGACCAATCTCTTTTGGCAGCATACTATGTTGGTGGGGGGATCAATTGAAAAATTGGGAAAAGGGGTGATCGATGAATAATCTACTTTTCTCACCTTTTGTTAGACTGATCACTAAAAAAGTCTGAATTTTCAAAAAACAAGAGTGAATGCTGCCGCACACAAATGGGGGACCAATTTAGCATAAACTTACATTGTTAATTGAACCCTCCCCCCTAAAAATCTATTATGGGCTGGAATTTTCAAAAAACATTTTTTCTAGACATAATAAGCTCCATTGGTGCAGCCTGTATGCGGGATGCATACATAGCCAGCCAGCCAGACCAACTTGAAAACTGAAGAAACCTATGTTGGCAGTTTGGTTGATGGTTTCTAACAGGTAGGGAACTTTATGGCAGAGAGGGTTTGAGCAGAGAATGGGAATGACCCCCACCCCACCATCACACAAGTTGCAAACTTCATTAAAATCCGAATGTGATGGGGTAAACAGAAGTTTCTAATTTCAAAGGAAATATCAACATGTCGACTTGATTGCATTAGTGTGAAGTTCAACCCGATGTGGCTTCCACTACTCAACAAACCCAAACCTGACAAAGCAAGGATAAAGAAACATCCCAATCCTATGTTATAAGGGTTACCGCCTTTGACATTAAAAACTTCTGTTCCCTTTACATTCGGATATTATACCTGAGGGAGGCTGAAGAATGGATCTGCTGAAACTTCATGTTAACAGCACAAACAACAAGAAGCAGTTCAATCGTCTGAAGAACTATTTGAATTGTTAAACAATCAGCCTTACTCTCCCTAATTTTGAGTTCAACTAGTGGTCGGACGCAGTCGCTCTTCAGAGGTTGAAAAGGTACACCAAAGACTTTATTCTTTTTTTTTTTTACTCGTTTATATTTCATGATTATTTTATAATCTGCATATTATCACCGATGCTAATTTAAAGTTATTTTGTAAGTAATATTTAACCCTTTCGGGGGCAGGGGGTTGTCTAAGCTGAATAAAATATTTTTTTTCTTTTAAGATCATGGAATAAGGTGTCCGTCAGTGATCCGTCCAGGCAAGTATTTAACCATTTTTAGAAACTGTCAAAAAAACTGTCACCATAGGTTTCTTAAGTTTTCAAGTGAGTCTGGCTGGCTGGCTATCTATCTATATATCTGTGTCACGCATACAGGCCTGCACCAATAGAGCAAAAGGGCTGAAAATTTTTATTTTTTCAAAATTCCCACCGTAAATCGATTTTTAGTCACTGCCCAACAAAAGGCGCAAGAAGTAATTTATTCATTGCTCACCCCTTTTACCCAATTTTTTAATTGATCACCCCCAACACAACCTGCTGCTAAAAGACATTGGTTATGTGAAGGTTTCTATTGAGTGACTAACCAGACCTGTCTATCATTTACTCAATTAATGTAACTGTATTTCCTCTGATCGAAGGATGAGAGCAACCAGATTGATTTAATGATTGAATAACATTGAAATAAATCGGTAAGCAACCAACTCAGGAATTTCCTTCAGAGACAGGATGGAGAAATGAAAGAACGGCTGCCTAAAATAACCTTTCAATTATTTTTCTCAAATATCTCTACACTACACTGAATAATGGTAAAAAAGATAAGCGACCCGTCTCTCAAGAGACAACTCCCAATGGAGTATGAAGCCCAGTAACGAAGACCCGGTTTCCGTTGTAGGTGATCCTTGCATGTTTCAAAGTCCTGGTTTTGACAAGTTTTTTTATGACCGGGGTGGTCATAAAAAAACTTGTCAAAACCAAGTCCACCGAAGGGATACCTCCACCCTATTCACACAGCTTAGAGTGTACTTAATTAGCTGCTGAGTACACAGGGAAATTTGTCCTGATGCAGAGTTTTCCACACACTTCGCTCATATCTGAATCAAAACCAGGACCTTTTGTGTGTAAGGCAGACGAGCTAACCATTACATTATCCGAGCAGACACTGAATAATTTTGTTTAATTAACTTTATTTTTTGGCGTCTATAGGGCAGAGTGGGCTCTTTAGCTTTGTTTGGCAGCCAGTCTACAAGAAGGACAATTCCAAACCAGAAGTGGATACTAGACAGCACTTAGAGAGTGCATATATCAGCCAACACCATTGTCACTAAAAACTGAATGAAAATCACGTTGTATATAGCTAAGAAGTAGGGGAGGTAGCTAAGTTTCAATATTTCAGACTATTGTCTTAATATATGAAAAAATATCTCAATCAAAAAACATTCCTGGAAGCACCCCAAAATTTAATCTATTGTTCCTTAGCCCATGGCCCACAACATGTCATTGAAATTCATTGAGAACTTTTAGAGATATTGTGTGGACAGATATGAATGAAAACATAAATGTATGAAAAAAAAATGGAAAAATATCTCTTCTTCCTTACCCCATGTTCAACAAAATGTCATTGAAATTCACTGAGAACTTTTGGAGATATGTTTGTCTATTTGTTCACACAATGAGTGAATACATACACCTCTTCTGATTTCATTGGCAGAGATAATGAGGTGACCCACTCTAAACAAACTCAATTTGAAGGTTTCAACTTAATTTATTTTGAAAACGACAAAAGTGCTTTGAGGAGGCTTCACACCTCTCGGGCTTTTAATAACCAATAATCCCTAAATAGCACAGAAGGCAATGGCATGTTTTTACTATACATACCAACAAGTGGCAGCCATCGGTAAGTTCAGTGTTTCGGCTACATGAGACGGGCCTCACTGTGACTGATTAATTTGGACAGGGATGAGTAGGCCAGGATAACAGAACATCTAGCATCAAGAGAGAGAAGCCCCCCCCCCCAGGGGAAATTGAAGTGTAAATAAATACAAGACTGGCAGCTGCAGGGTCAAACTCCACTCCTAGTTCTATTCCGACTGATGATGATTACTGCAACTTTTGTATTGTATATATAATAGGTAAAGAAATTCTAAAAATGTTTTTTTTTAATATTTATTTATTAGAATGAAATTAGCCCATAAGTATGATAAATCTTTCGTTATATCTAATACTTGTCAATTTAGCACAGTCAGTAAGACAGCCAGTTACAGATCACTTGATCATGAGTTCAAATCACAGTAGGGGAATGTGAATTTTTCATATTGGTTCACACTCCTAATTTTGGTGAGGATTGGTTTTGATCTTGTTACAGTAGGAAAACAAAGTCTACTCCAGAGGTTTGACAAAACAAGACTGGCTGCTGCAGGGTCAAACTCCACTTTAACTTCTATCCTGACTGAAGATGATTACTGCAACTTTTGTATTGTATATATAATAAATTAAAAATTATAAACATTTTTTTTTCTATATTTATTTATTAGAATGAAATAAGCCCATGCATATGTGTATGATACATTTTCATTAATATCTAAGACTTGTTAATTTAGCGCAGTCAGTAAGACACCTGGCTAGCGATCACAAGGTCATGAGTTCAAATCACAGTAGGGGAATGTGGATTTTACATATCGGTTACACCCCTAATTTCAGCAAGGATTGTTCCTCTTGTTCTTGTTACGGTAGAAAAACAGTCAACTCCTGACTTTGTTCTGGAGTTTAACAAGACTGGCTGCTACAAGGTCAAATTCCATGCCAACTGAAGATGATTATTGCAACTTTTATCTGTATGGTAGATTTTCATTAATATCTAAAACTTGTCAATTTAGTTCAGGCAGTAAGACACCCGGCTAGCGATCACTAGGTCGTGAGTTCAAATCACAGTAGGGGAATGGAGATTTTACATATGACTTTGTACTGGAGTTTAACAAAACTGGCTGCTGCAGGGTCAAACTCCATTCCGACTGAAGATGATTATTGCTACTTTTGGATTTTATATATAATAAATAAAAAAATTATAAAAATATATTTTTTGTATAAATGTATTTATTTATTAGAATGAAATAAGCCTGTGTGTATCTGTATGATAAATTTTCGTTAATATCTAAGACTTATCAATTTAGCTCAGACTGTAAGACACCCGGCTAGTGATCACTACATCGTGAGTTCAAAATCATGGTAGGGGAATGGAGATTTTACATATCGGTTTACACCTCTAATTTTGGTGAGGATTGTTGTTCTTGTTATTGGTAGGAAAACAAAGTCAACTCCTGACTTTGTTCTTGAGTTTGACAAGCTAAAAAATAGTCGAATTTGATTCTGAGAGCTGAGCTTGACACAACATTTGTTTATTTTGTTTGCTTTTGGTGAAGGGATACTTAAGAAGGAGAAAGGGAAATTGAAGAAAAGTGTTTCCTTGTAATAAGTTGGGAATAAAACGCACGAGTGGAAGGGCCACTTTGTGACAACAAATGGTTTGAGGAAAACAAGTTGGTGAAAAGCCAAAAAAGATGACTCTTCAAAAAAATCTTGTTTACAATCCCCTTAACTAATAGAAGCAAAGGGTGACAGATGTTTACTCAGTTGAAGCAACAGCTTTCGTTCACGATTGAACTCTTCAGTGGGTGGAAAATTTAAAATAAGATATCCCTTTTATACTTCGAAAATTTGTAGTATGTTGGACGCTCTAGATTTAAATAAAAACAAAAACGGTACTAGTTATCTCCCTTATTAGTTTGTATATTTTT
>VCCN01003851.1:2890727-2901192 GCA_006491835.1 Architeuthis dux | reverse complement strand
AAGAAATACTTGAAATATGCAGGATACAAGAAATACTTGAAACCAAAAGGGAATTTTCTTCTCATAGCAAAAAAGCAACAAAAAAGTTTGAAAATTAATCTTAAACAACCTGACAATCTTCTACCGGAGCCCCGTCATCAAGTTTGACACCCCTCTTTTCAAGCTGATTTGTAGAAATCACCATTCGGTATCCGTCATTTCCCAGAAATTTGTTCACCCACTTGGCAGCCATCTCACCACAATCTTCCCCTTGTATCGGTGCTCCAAAAACGCTGTAAAAGATGGAACAGAAACAAAAATGGAAATTTCCAGAATCCATTTATAAAGTGAATATGTTTGTTGTGTGGATGTAAGTGAATCCGACAGAATGGTAGATTTGATTAGACATGGAATGTGGAAAAGAAAGTTTGAGAAAAGCGTGTTACGTCTCAAACGTGTTTATTATCACGAAGATAAATCTTTATGCATTTTGTCATTGTGAACGACATCATCAGAAGAAATTTGAATATAGCAGAGTCGTGCTACAAGCCATGCTGTGTAGTGGGAATGAAATGTGATGTGTTTTGTATGTTTGGGTGACATGGTTTGTTAAATTATACTGGGATACACACTATTTGTTTAATAAATCCTACCCATGATATCATGGCTTACATAAACAGGTAACTTAATCATCAAAACTCTACATAATGACTTACCTGCAATTTAGCACTTCTGAAATGGATTCAGGTGTTTTGTTTAGTAAAAGGGGGTGCATTCCAGGTGCGTTCAGTTGTAAATATCGCTCATCGTCAACGTCCGGTTGGATGAGGGCCATTTTCGGTTCTTGTCTTTGAGAAAGAAATGCGTGATTTGGTCGAATCACCATCCAGCTTCTGTAAAGAGAGAAATAGAAAGTAGCATTCCAAGGGAAATTATGAATCACCACCCATATATGTTTCTTCTTTTTACCTAGTAAATTAAACAGTGGTGTTGGATATTTAGGCAGCCGTGGGCAGGGATCACAGATTTGACCCCCACAGGTGTTGAAAGTTATAAACAGGATATCGACGAAAACCCCCAAACTGCAAGGTGTCAGGGACCGGAACACACACGGGCGTTGAAAGTTATAGACAGGATATCGACTGAATTTGCAGGTGGTGGCTGGAAAATGGGCGTTTGAACCCGATAAAAGCGACACAGAGGCCCTCGGAAAAGAGGAGAGCAGCTGGGCGTGGAAGCACGGGGCCTGTTCCCCTGTTGGGAACAGTCTGTCGGCTCTCATTAACTCTCCCACACATCATTCTCAACCACAACACAATGTATCTTATGAAATAAAAATATATCCTCATATTTTTATAAACCAAGTTTCGAGTCTTCCTTTTTCTCCAAGTTCAGGATTTTCCTCCCGCGGACCAAGAGGGCTATACAACAGTGATGGTGGGCAGTCCAAGTCCAGCATTTGTCATTATTCTCTGTTTTATCAAACTTCCTTTATTTGCTATTAATTAGACACCTGCTATCGTGTCCTTTTGTTTGACTTTAAATTAACTGCATGGATTTTGTTACTCTTTCAAAGATGGATAGAATTCCCAACTTTGTTTATGTCTAAAAATCAAAATGGCGAACGCACCTTCCTCAACTTTCTCTATGATGTCACAACCTTTTCAGCCAATAGGAGACATTTCCTCACACCATGAATCTAGATGTCTCCATTCTTGGCTCTTTCTTTCAACACTGAACTATACGATTACTACTACCTATTTTAATTACCCATTCTGTTACAGAACTCTTTATCAGCATTGATACTGATAACTTTAATACCATTAAGTTCACAAACTTACACTAGGGTGTCAACCGAAAAGTGAGCATTGGGCAACAGGGAGTTGCCCTATTTATAGGAAAAGCTAAAGGGAAATATTATTAGTTTGGTGTTTTATTTATCTGATTATTCAGGTCTGCAGATTCATATTAATTTTATCTAAAGGAAAATGAGTCCCAACAGTATTAATGGGTCTCCGTGAGCTTGTTGAGAAGAGGCAGTGACGTAGCTAAAGATTTGAGTGTCCAGACCGGGGTGGGGGAGCAAAAGTGAAAGCAAAAAGCAACATTTCTTCACTGAAGAGCGATACACTCTGGATATCTGATGTTTAGTAATTTAACGTTGCTCTGATTTAATCGACATGGGGTCTGTCTATACAGGACTTGATACAATTCTGAGGAGATTAATTTTTTGCTTTGGCTAGGCTTGTGCTTTTATAATTATTTTTATTTATCACTTCCTAGAATTAAATGATAGAGATTATCAAATAAGAATATAATTTATTGCCTTTCAGGAATTACTAAGAGACAACACATGCTAGCCTGCCAAATATACTATAATTTTGGGGATTACTAGGAATTACTAAGAGACAACTAAGGCTAGCCTGCCTAAGATTACTTTTTCTTTCAAAAGTTGATGAAGGTTCTTATCTGCCTAAAGACAACTTATGTAGCCAGTGCTGGGCAACAAATTCCCTTCTTTGGTGACAGGGATACAGACAATACACTCTGCGATTGACCATTGTGCTGATTTTGTCAACGGGGGGGGCTGTCGGAGAAACAAATTCTTAGATGGATTCCGATTAGCTGAGGGTTGTAATTTATATACTGTATGAATGCATGTATGTAATATGTACAGTTGTTTCAAATAAACTGAAATTTCTCAAAAATTACTACAAATAAGTGATATTTGACAAATCAATAATTTTTCTAAGTGTTTTGTATATATTATACAGTATTTTGTATATTTACAACTCTTCATTAACAACACATCCAAGAGAGTCAATCTTTATAAGTCTTTCTTTTCAGTCTGCAATATCCACCTCGTTGGAAATACCAGTAATACCTTTTGTGGACTCCCAGGGGTCCGCGGCCCATAGGTTAGGAACCCTGAAGTAGAGTGTCCTGTTTTTGGAAATTTGGAGATGGTCACCCAATTGAGCGGCCCCCCACTCCAACATTTAGTTAAATTTGTTCATGGAAGTAGAAATGCAGTAGGTGAACTCTCACTCATGAAAATCGTTTGCCTCCACCCCTCCCTTGGGGTCCGGTGGGCGCAATTTAAAATCGCCCCCACCCCCTCCTCCTCCTCCACCTCAGCTACTCCCCTGTAAACAATGTGATGCAAACTTTTGCTCATCCCAGACTCATGTGAGTCATTCGGGTTTTTCCTGACGCAAAGAGTGAAAAAACGAGGACAAGTGACCTTTTTCTTTTCCATAAGATTTCACGTTCGATTCTTTTTCTCATTTCTCTCTTAATTAATTCCGTGAAAAGTCCTGAAGGAAAATACGAACAAAAACAATTTGAATACACAAATAAGTTCACTGGGCTAAAGCATAAAAAGTAGGGGGGTACCGCGCTCTTTTTGACAACAGGTCGATATCTTCGTAAATAAACGCACAGAACCTTTAATATATTGACGTTATCGTAATACTTTTTTTTTATTAGAGAGAAAAACGAATGGCAAAAATAAATGAGATAACCAGTATGTGAATAAATTGTACAGAACAGGAGATATTAATGTTTAAAGTTTGCAAACAATCAAAATTAAGAAAAATTGAATTTCAGTACAACTACAATGGCTTACGGTTTACCGGATTTTTTTTCGTGTGCGACTAGTTTTCAAACACAAATATATTAGGATTTATATAATTTACATGAATAATTTTTATATTAAAATTTGTATCCAATCTTTCTTCTCTCTGTTGCAACAAAAATTATTACGATAACATCAATATTTCACGAGTTCGTGATTTTTATTTACGGACATGTCTTGTTTTCGTAAAAAAGTCATAACATCTTGAGAAGCAAAAGAATTCTAACATTAACAAACGAAGAAAATTTACATTTGAAGATTAAGTTTTATCTGAGAGAAAAGGTTATTGCTGGGATTTGTTTTTACTCTTCTTAGTGATCCAACATAACATGAGTAAAACAAATAAAACAAAAGTATAAAACTATTTTCCATCTTGCATAAAAACTATGGATTAAATTCAATCACCAAAAAATGCATTACTGATTGGAATAATTTTACAAGAAAACTTAAGATTGATCTAATTTAGCCTATCATCACGATTTGGACTTAAATCTAGCATCAAAATCAATTTTCATTAAATCTTACATCTAAACAGTGTTGCCAACTCAAAAAAATATTTTCGCCCTAGTTTGATTGCCAAAAAGCGCTACATTTTTTTTAAACAGCCAAAAACGGCCCAAGACCACTAAATATGGTCAAAAGAAGCCAGAAAGTGGCCAGAATGATGTATGCGCAAACGCGCTAATTTAGCGCTTTTTGCACTTCCAAAACAAGAAACGCGCTGAATCTAGCGCGAAATCGACAACACTGCATCTAAGTATAAAATCAACCATATATCTATATCTTCTTATAATTTTTTTTCTTCTAATATATTCTTCATTGACATTACTCTTGCCTTACTCTTTCACAACCACTCCCCTTTTTACCACAAAATGACTTTGAAGAAAATTCGGACAAATATTTTCTAATTAATTGAAAAAATGAAAAACTAAAGGTAATCCTCCTGAATACTGCACGAGCATCAACCTCTCCCCTCAAACTGGAAACAAAATAAATAAATAAATGAAAGGAGAAAGCATAACATTGAACATTTGTTCACCAATACCATATTCAATAGAGACAATATGGCATCTTGTCTGTCTCTATCTATTTTTATCACCTAGCTATATTTATTCCCTAGTAAAATAACTAAATTTTAAACCAATTGGAACCAAAAACATGAAATGTTACAGATTAAAAACACAAGCACAAATTTCCAATAAAAGGTCTTTGGACATCCCGGAGTTGATCCATATTATCAAAATCATCTAGAATCAAGATTGGCTAAATCGTATTTTAGCGTCCCAAATGATTGTGCATGATTGACTGTTCCTTTTCATTTTGTGGACCCTAGTAATAAGATTCAATCCATCAAATCACTCTGGGGAGGGACAAAACAAAACCTCCACAGTGCAACCAGTGAAGCCCTTTTTAAATCCTATATGAATGAATTTATGTGGAGAGAGAGAGAACCAATGTAGGAACAGAAATCTCATGTGTTCTGTGTTTTTTTTTATCACAGAAAAATATCTGGTGTAAATTAAAAATCAAAATTAACACTAACCCGTTCGTCAATTTAAAAATCAAAATTTGTTTCATTTAATCTGTATTCGTGCACCTTTCGTAAATTTAAATTAAAAAACCTTTAAACTCAGAAATGACCTCCAACTAAGGTGAGTAAACAATAAACATTGTATTATTAAATTCATTATTTGCGTCGCATTATTTGGGACGCTAAACTTCCCTAGATTCTAGATATTTTAAGATATTTTCCGAACAGTTTTGCTCGAATTTAAGTGCAGTTGCCCCCCGGTGACAGGGGGGGTAGTAATCGTGCGCCTATGTTAGCTAGTATTTATCTCCAAATAATCCAGACAAAACAACAATTGTTGAAAAACTTCGATTCAAACCCGATCAAATGCTGTAACAGCTTGTTTGATGCTTTGTTTGGGAAGACTTATTATTGCCGCGCAAGGATTCATGCCCATATTGTAAAAGACGTCATTACTAATACACGCAGTGTTGCCGATTTAGCGCGTTTCTTGTTTTGGCATTGCAAAAAGCGCTAAATTAGCGCGTTTTCGCCTAAAACATTTTGGCTTCTTTTGGCCATTTAAAAGAATTTAGCGCCTTTTGGCAGTCAAACTAGCGCGAAAATATTTTTTGAGTTGGCAACACTGCTAATACATAGGTATGAACAAAAATGGACAAAAAGTTTCATCAGAAAATCGATACCTGATTTAAGAATATAATCAAAATTTTTTTAAATTCCGCTGTCGATTTTTTAAATATTTTCCTAGAAATAAAATAGCCCAAATTTTTGTCTGAACAAAAAAAAAAGATATTTTCATTAACGTACATTTTGACTGTTATAAATTCAATGTTTTCTACATTTAGCCAAAAAATTAGTATTACTAATACAGATGTCTCCCGTTATAACGCGGATGTTGGGGTCCAAGAAAGCCAACCACGTTACAACCGAGCCGCACTACAAAATATTAGCAATTTTGCAGCTAGATTAATATTTTTTGGTCCACTATCCACCCACGTTATAACGCGAACCGCGCTATAACGGGGAGGTATATAGAGATGCTTGGGGGGGGGGGCTGCTTTTGCTCGGGGGTATTATTTTAGCTCCCCAGGGAGGAGTATTCGCACAGAGGGAGTTCGAGTCGCCCATTTCCTAAAAAGGGACAACAAGCCATCAGATCAGAATTCGAACTAAATCCACTGATATTTTCTATAGTTTTGAGAAAAGGGTCATTAATATTCAAATAGTTCTCCTTTGGGCGCTTGAACTCCCTCTTGTTATTTGTGTTGTAAACACGACGTTTCGACCGATCCATTCTTCGGACCAGAAACACCCGGGCCCTGTGTTATAAGGGTTAACCCTTTTTTTAAACATAACTTCTGTTTCAAACCATCACACTCGGATTTTACACCTGAAGAAGGCCGAAGAATGGATCGGCCGGAACGTTGTGTTTTACAACACAAACAACAAGAAGGAGTTCAATCGTCCGAAGAACCATTTGAATATTAATTCACTGATATTCATTTTGTTCACAGTTGTTTCCACAAAAGTCGTAACCAACTGCACCACATCGTTATCTTTTGGGGGCACAACCTGTTTTTTTATTATCTTATCTTAAAAAGTCACATATAGAAGAATGTTTGTACATTTCTTTAGCGATTAAAACATCCAAACAATGACTGTTTCTTCAGAAATACATTATTTAGGCTCCTCCGCCCCATCGTTATCTTTTGGGGGCACCACCTGATTTTTGTTATACTTGAAATAGGCTTTTTTTGACAGCAATTAATTGCGTCATTAAGCCAGCTTCGGTGTAGTTGGGCTGGGTTTAAACTAATAAGAAAAATGGTAGTTAAATTTGGTATGTCGAATATCAGAACAAAGATTATTTTTTTAAATATTGATATTCTCGGATGGGACCGTCTTTTCACTCAGGCTGTTCCATGCGTTTGCTACCCTTGCCGAGAGGAAATTCTTTTTCTAACACCAGTGGAAGTCTGAATTTGTAAAATGTCACGTATAGAAGAAGTAAAACATCCAACAATGTCAATTTCTTCAGACATAGATTATTTTGGCTCCCCAGGGAGGAGTATGAGTTGTCCCTATTTAGTTGGGTTTTTTTTATTGTTTCGTATGTTTCCTCAAAAGTCGCAACCAACTACGCCCCATCGCAGTGGCGTAGCAAGGGTTCTCAGCGCCCGGGGTCAAACATAAGTTTTGCCCCCACCTAAAATGCTTTGATTATTTAATTTGTGACTCATTACCCACTTAATGACAATAACATGACCACCTTACATAGGCCTAAAATAAAGTCACACTATAACATTTAATTAGTAAATTGAATTAAAATATTACTTATTTTATTAAACAAATTGTTTTCCTACCCAGAAAATCAAAGTTGTGACTTTTCTTCCTATTATGTTTTTTTTAGGTAGCTCAGGGTAACGTTACATTGTGACTTTTGTTCCGTGACTTTTATTCCGGGATTCTTTTTAAAAATATATTGTAGACCGCCTCTTGCCACGCCACTGCCCCATCGTTATCTTTTTGGGACACAACCTGCTTTTTTTTAAAATCTTATCTAAGTAAAGACACGTATAATAGAATAAGTTTGTAAATGTCTTTAGCGATTAAAACATCCAAACAATGTCTGTTTCTTCAGAAATAGAATTCAAATCAAAGTGTGTAGACATTTAAAGGAACACCATGATTGGATTTTCATTATTAAAAAGAAAGAAAACAGAAAATAGCTAAAAACGATCTTACGACAACAACTATTCTCAAAATGATTTACTTATCTAAATATCATTGATTGACATTGAATGAATGTCCATAGGAACAAATATTCACTTGTCTTAAGTACAGGACATTTTTGTCTAAGATTTTGTCCCTGGGTGTGTTAACAGATCTCAAATGATGACAGGAATTCTTTTTAAGTTGGGATCTATCCTGCTCCCCCCAGGGGCAAAATTTTACACAAGAAAAATTTAAACACTTAGGTCAGATTAAGTTTTTAATGGGCACGCAACTTCTGAAAAATCTGACAATATTTCTAAAAACGTAATTAAAATTAGAACAAATTTTCAAGTTTCTTTTTCTTGTTTTTTGCTGGAAATGAAAAAAGAAAAGTATTAAAGTTTTGACTAAAAGATAAGAAAAACAGATTTTCATTAATTACAAAGTAGAATTTGGCCTTTTTGAAGTCAATGTTTACCTTTTTATTACAAATGAATTTCCGAGGCATTTAACTAATAAAATAAATAAAGGCAATGTTTGCAATAGCATCAGGGCCAGCCATTTTTTTATCGGCCAGTTTGAATGGCTAAAAGTGGCTAGATTTCTTTCCTTTGCTGCTGCTAACTTATAACGGGACAGATAAAAGGAAAAAAAAACTTAAAACAGTTTTAAAATGAAACTATTTCATCAAATCTAATTACAAAGGATATAATTTAGGGTTAGTGTTGCAATTAACAACAATAAAAGATTAAATATTTTGTTTATATTTGTAACACTAAAGAGAATATACAGTTGAAATTGATATAAACAAATGATTAAATAATTTTTCGCCATCATTTCTGACCGTATTTCTCCACACGAACTCATGTAAATAAGAAATAAACAGTCTCCTATTTCAAATGGTTCTTCGTACGATTGAATTCCTTGTTGTGTGTGTTGTTAACACAACGTTTCGGCCGATCCATTCAAGGAGTTCAATCGTCCAACGAACTATATTAATGACCCTTCTCAAAACTATAGGAAAAAAGTCTATTTGTTCCAAATTGTCTGCAATTTTAAATCTTAAATCTACCAAATCTTGTCCATTTAAAAAATAATCTAGCCACTAAAATGGCCAAGGAGTTCAATCGCCCGAAGAACTATTTGAATGTTAATGACCCTTCTCAAAACTATAGAAAAAAAAAGTCCCATATTTGTTCAAAATTGTCTGCAATTTTAAATCCACCTAATTTGGGCCCTTTAAAAAAATAATCTAGCCACTTTTAGCCACTAAAATCGCCAATTAAAAGAAATTGTCAACCCTGATGCGTTATTGCAAAGATTGGCTAAATACAGCTGAATGGCAACTCACCTGTCCCCAACTCCTTTGTATGTAATTCCATATCGAGAACAAAAAGCCCTTTCAACTGAGAGACCGGCACATGATTTTACAGGGTAACTATATATTGCAGCCACACGACCCACAGTTTGGAAAGATTCATATTTCTTTCGTCGAAACCACATAGAGACAACAAACTTTAAAAGTGACCCAGAAATTAGGGTAAACATCAGCCTAGAAGGACTGTCTTCAGAAAGAAGGGATTCCAAGATTTTAGAAGCCGATTCCATCTTTCTTTCTTTATGAAAAACGTAGAAATGTGTGGTGCGTGCGTGGATGATGAAAAGAAAGAAAGAAAGAACGAGGTAAAAACGGGCAGTTGTTGTTTTCTGCTTCTTTGGGGGAGTTGTTTCTATTCAAGATGCAAACAGGATTTAATCTCGTGTGGTCTATCTCGTTTTGTGGGTCACAGCAAAAGAGACCCAACTGACCCCCCCAATCATTAATTCCGTAATGTCATTTGTTGTTGTTCTTGTTCAAGGTAACACTAGTTCAGACTTCCGTTTGCGACATACAACTAAGGGAAGCAACTCTAAATTCCTAACATATAAGTGGTGTGCACTTGGATTTGGGGCTTGGAAGAGATTCAAAAGCTCTTATTAGTCACTCAATAGCATACCTGCCAAGTCTCACGCATTTTGATACATTCTCACGCTCACACGCATTAAAGGAAATTTCTCACGCAATATATCAAAAGTGTTAGTTTTATTAAATTGGTTTAGATTTCTGATTTTAAAAAATCTATTTTTATCGAACTTTAGAACTTACATTATTTTAAAAGATCACATACAAAACTTTTGAAACATATTTTAAATAGACTTCTACTAGACAACACTTAATTTCAGTAGTTGATATGCCGCGAAAAGCAATTTTAGCCAATGTTGGATACATAATTTTCAGACACCAAGTGCAAATTGGTCAGATTCTGGTCAAATAACATTTCGGTGGGATTCTAAAGTCGGCCGTCTGTGAAGCATGTAGCAACCGTTTTCACTCTTCGAAGATCAGAAGTCAAAATGAATAAAATAGTTTTATAAACAGATAGTATCGAACCAGCAAGTTCACATAGCTAATAAACATTGGTCGTAAAACATTATAAATATTTTCCATTCAATCAGAAGTGCTGCTAAAGACTTTTTAAACCATGTTTTAAATAGACTTCTAGACAACACTTAATTTCCGCAGTTGATATGACCTGAAACGCAATTTTAGCCAATCTCAATAC
>VCCN01003851.1:2760008-2770057 GCA_006491835.1 Architeuthis dux | reverse complement strand
GGGGGGGGGGTAGTTACAAAAGCTAAAAAACTCCTCTACTTTTTTCAACTTCAAATGTGAACATGTATCTACAAGGTCACAACTTAGCAAAGGTGGTCCTGATTGCAATTCTGCCGATGTCATGTAGTGGGTGTGAATGTGAAAGTTTCACACCTGCACACATTCCATGTTAAAAAATGGTGTATAGATAAAAAGAAATAAGAGAATTCATGAAAGAAAAACAGAAGTAAATACATAAATCATATTGTTACTGCTTTGCTTAATATATTTTTGACAGATCATGTATCTGTGTGACGTACAATTGGGACCACCTTCGACAAGTTGTACCCCTATGAGGATTGCTAACCTGGTACTTGAGATAGAAGGTCACAATTCTTAGCATTCCTATAGCCTTCAATTATTGTGCAACACCAGGGTTAGCCCTGGGGTTCCTGGTGCTGTGGGCAAGCTGAACTTTGGCACCCTAGAAAGTATTTAACTGTTAGATATTCCTGAAAAATCTGACTTCACATCTGGGAATTTTCTTATTTTGTTTTTATTCTGTTTAATTTATTCATTTTCCCATTTGTATTTAGAAAATCCTACTGTCTAAGATATATGACAGGCGCCCCCCTAGAACGTGGCGCCCTGGGCGACTGTCCCAGTTGCCAGTACCTATGGCTGGCCCTGTGCAACACATGCGATTGGAAATAATCGTTTTTGTTACAAATGAATGGACAGCTTTTGTTTTTACCTAAAGCCAGGGGCCTCAAATCTAGCTCTATGTCACTGCCACTACCCAACAAACTCACGGAACACAGGCTTCTGAAAGGTCTGTCCGCGGACCTCTCCAGTAATACCTTTGTGGACCTTCAGGGTTCCACGGCGCTCAGGTTGGGAACATTCTGCATTAAATGTTCGAGGGGGGCCCTCAAGGAGCCAAGCCCTCCAGGCCCCCAAAGCTAGCCATTGAGCCAAAATCCACCAGTTTGCGGTCACCATAGTAACCTGAGACTGATTGAGAGAGGAAGGGGGGGCAATAGAAAATATCATTGAAAAAAAAAAGGAAACAAGTGTCTCACTCTATCGGCGACAATAATAAACAAAGGGGAGATTATCCAATTTTCCCTACTGTTGTTGCTCACTGCTGCTGCTACAACTGCCACTCCGATTCAAGTGTTGCCAATTTAGATGTTTTTCATCTAGATCTAGATGTTTTTCACAACGAAAAACATCTAGATTTAGATCAAAAACAACGTCTAGATGTCAGAAATCACTATTTAGATGATTTTTAATAAAATAAGTAATATTTTCATTTAATTCATAGTAATAAACTAAGTAATATCTTTAATAAATGAAGTACTATTTTAAGGAAATAAATGTTGAATATTGAAGCCACATTTAATTTATTAATAATATGTAATATATTTGCTAGATTTTAGATATATATCTGAAGAATCTAGATATTCCTAGATGTTTTTAGACTCAATTTTAGATGTAAAATTGAAATAAAGTTGGCAACACTACTCCGATTATAAAGACTCCTCCGACTACTCCTCTTATCGATGCTTCTGCTGCTTTTACAACACCCTTTTCTTCCAAGGTTGCCAAATTAGCCTTCTTCCGGCTAGATATAGCCGATTTGTTTCAAATTTAGCCAATAAAAATCTACGATAGCCAAAAATCTGGCCATTTAAAAAAATAATTAGTAAGTTTAATAAAAGTAAATGTACAATTTTTTAATAATAATTCGTTCTGGAGTGTTAGTGTATAGTTATTTTATTTGATAAATGCGTTTTAAACCAGTAGATATAACAGTTTTAGCTTGAAATGCAAAAATCTAACCAATATTAGCCATAAAAAAGGCTATTTTGGCAACGCTGCTTTTCTCTCTCAGTATTGCCACTCTAGATATTTTATATCTAGATCTAGATATTTCAGGTTGCATCTAGATTAGGAAAATACGCGCCTGGATACTGGATATAAATCTAGATAATTATAGATATAATTCGAGTCGATTCTAGATATAAACTTAAACAAACAAACAAACAAAAAGTGGCAACACTTTTCTCCCTCCCTCTGGCTGGAAGAGGAGGAAAAAAAATAAAGGAAAAATCAGTCAGGCTGTTCCTTTTCACTCCCGCTGCCGCCCCTGCTGCTGTTGTACATCCGGGTGTTTTTTCTTGGAGCTTTTTTGTTAGTAGCCGAATGATGGCGTCTAGTTTTGTTGATGGAAATGCTTATAACAATTCAAATTGCGGCAAAGATAAAGAGAATAACCGGAGTTTTTGTGGAGATAATCGTCTCAAATCTTTGTACCCGGCCGTGAATGAAGAAGAAACTCCATTGCCGAGGTCTTGGAGTCCTAAGGACAAGTATACCTACATCGGGCTGTCACAGAACAACTTGAGGGTCCACTACAAAGGTAGCGTTGAAAATACAAGTCAGTATTAAACAAAAATGAAGAAAGCAAAAACTATTTTTGTTTGAAAAAAGATGGGCAAAAACAGATCTTCTTAGGTTATTTATTTATTAATAGAAAAGCCTTAGTTATCTTTAGGTGTTTGATTCATTAATTCGATAGATCTAGCATAATTCTAAATAGGTTTAAAATACAAATCTAAAAGTCACGTCAGTATAAAAAATAGAAGCAAAACTATTTGTGTTTGAAAAAGATGAACAAAAATATGCTTAGGTTTATATTGACGTACTATTATATATATATTATATTCTTTATTTTGATATATCTAAAATAAAAATAGGATCATTCTATGTTGAAAATACAAGTCTATATAAATAACACAAGTCAGTATTAAAAATAGAAGCAAAACTATTTGTTTGAAAAAGATGAAAAAAAATATGCTTGGTTTATATTGATATATTAGATCCTATTTTTATCTTAGATATATGTTGAAAATACAAGTCTATATAATAAGTCAAGTCAGTATTAAAAGATCTTCTTAGGTTATTTATTAATAGAAAAGATTTGGTTATCTTTAGGTGTTTTATTAATTCGATAGATCTAGGATAATTCTAAATAGGTTTAAGATACAAATCTAAAAGTCACGTCAGTATAAAAAATAGAAGCAAAACTATTTGTTTGGAAAAAATATGCTATCTTAAGTTTATATTGACATATTAGATTTATATAATATATATATTCTTTTGATATATCTAAGATAAAAATAGGACCATTCTATATTGAAAATACAAGTCAGTATTAGAAATAGCAGAAGCAAAACTATTTGTTTGAAAAAGATGGAAAACAAATGAGATCTTAGGTTTATATTGACTTAGTAATTATTAGATATGTTCTTATTTTGATATATCTAAGATAAAAATGGGATCAGTCTTTTTTAGAGTAATTTTATATTGAAACTACAAGTCAGTATAAAAGAATGAAGAAAGCAGAAACTATTTTGTTTGAAATAAGATGGGGAAAAACAGATCTTAGTTTATTTATTTATTAATAGAAAAGCCTTAGTTATTTTTAATAATTCGATAGATTTAGGATAATTCTAAATATATTGAAAATACAAATCTAAAAGTCACGTCAGTATAAAATAGGCAAAACTATTTGTTTGAAAAAGATGGGGAAAAATGCTCTTAGGTTTATATTGACTTAATATATACATTATATATTCTTTACTTCAATATATTTAGGATCTGTCTTTTTAGAGTAATTATATATTGAAAATACAAGTCTATATAATAATACAAGTAAGTCAAGGCAAAACTATTTGTGTTTGAAAGAAATGCTTAGGTTTATATATTGACTTATTAGATATATTCTTATTTTATTTTGATATATATAAGATAAAGATAGGATCGTTCTATGTTGAAAATACAAGTCTATATAGTAGTAATAACAAGTCAGTATTAAAAATAGAAAAGGCAAAACTATTTTTTTGAAAAAGATGGAAAAAAATAAGATCTGCTTTGGTTATATATTTATTAGTAGAAAATCCTTATTTATCTTTAGATATTTGATTTATTTCGATATATTTAGGATTAAAAAAAATTAAAAATAGGATTAGTCTTTTGTAGAGTAATTTTATATTGAAAATACAAGTCTATTTAATAATAATAATACAAGTCAGTATTTTAAAAAAATGCTATTTTTTCGGCATATTTATTATTAGAAAACACTTATCTTCAGATATTTGATTTATTTCGATATATTTGAGATAAATTTAGGATCAGTCTTTTTAGATACGTTGAAAATGCAAGTCAGTATATAAATAAAAGCAAGACTATATTTGTGTTTGAAAAAATGCTATCTTACGTTTATATTGACTTATTCTTTATTTCGATATATCTAAGATAAAAATAAGATCAGTCTATATAATAATAATACAAGTCGGTATAAAAAAGGCTAAACTATTTGTATTTGGAAATAAATGCTTAGGTTTATATTGACACTAGTACTTATTAGATATATGTTCTTGTTATGATATATCTAAGATAAAAATAGGATCAGTCTTTTAGAATATTCTATGTTTAAAATACAAGTCTATATAATAATAATACATGTCAGTATTAAAAATAGAAGCAAAACTAAAGATGAAAAAAATGCTATCTTTAGAAAACAGTTAATTATCTTCAGATATTTTTGATATAAGATAAAAGTAGCAATGGTTGTTATTGTTTGGTGAAAAAGATGTAAAAGAAATTAGATGCTATTTTATCTTTAGAAAACAATTATATCTTCTTTATTTCGATATATCTAAGATAAAACTAAGATCTGTCTTTTTAGGATGATTCTACAACGTTGTATGGAGGCAAGACTAATTTGTGTTTGGAAAAACAAATCCTAGGTTACATTTATCATTAGAAAACATTTAATTATATCTTTAAATTTTTTTTTTTTCTAATATAAAAAAGTAAGATCAGTCTATTTAGAATGATTAAAATCATGTCAATATAAAAAAGGCAAAACTATTTGTTTGAGAAAGAAAAAAAAAATGCTATTTAGGTTATATTTACCTTTTAGAAAAACCTTTATTATCTTTTAGATATTTTCTATAAATCTAAAATAAACAAAGAAAAATGTTTAAAAAGCATAAAAATGTTATTCTTTGGTGAATAGATTATTTTTTTTCATTTAGTCCATCCATAGTTTTTAAAAAAAGATTTTTTTTAATAAATTGTTTATTTTTAATTTTATTAATATTAACTCTTACTTTATATTGCAAACGATCTTAAAGGTTTTGAGGTCATCTAGAAAAATAAATCCTGACAAACAGGAACGAAATAAAATGTTTTCTAAGATTCTACTTATTTTAACTCTTTAAAGAGTCTTTATTATCTTTATATATTTCCTTAGTTATTTCGATATTTAAGAACAAAATAGGATCAGTCTTTTAGGAATAATTCTAAAATAAAGATAGAAACTGGTAATCTGTTTAAAAGGCATGAAATAAAAAAAAGACTACGTTTTGTTATTCTTTGGTGACTTTTATTTATTAAACCTTTTCTTCATATTGCATATTAAGATCTTAAAGGTTTTGGGTCTTTCGAGGTCATCTAGACTAATAAATACTGAGGGAATAAATCGTTTACAGATGCTGATTTATTTTCTCAACTGTTCAGTACGATTATTGATACATTTGTCACATGATAAACACACCTTGATAATGATGAGTGTCTTCTTCTTCTTACCTATTATTGCATAATATGTGACAAAAGTTTGTTTCCATCACAAAAGAATATGCTGTCAAATGTTTTAAGTAGTATACGCAGAATTAGGCAACAAAGTGAATAATTGGTTAATTAAACCATTTTGGTGGGTTATATTTCTTTTAATATTAAAAGAGAAATAAATTCTCGTATTTCGACCTCCAATGATCACTATTTAATATTGTGATCATAAATTGAATTGAATATTATGAGGAAACAAACCCCTTCTTGCTCTTCACTATTTTTATGGTTTAGATTTTTAAAGAAAATATTTTTTATTTTCTGTTGTGACAGTGAAAAGATTACATAAATTGGCATATTTCGTTGTCCAGCCTTTTGTGCCCTTTAGTTCAAGATCAAAGTGTAGAATCTGTTCTTAATTTCACGTCAACGAAACAGCATTGCATTAAATTCTCGGTTTCAATTTAAATTAAATTAAAATTCACGAAGAAAACAATTAAAATACAACCATAACGTTTTAAAATTGAAAACGAGAAGTTAATGCTGTTTCGTTGGCGTAGGAGGAGGAGCAGATACTACACTTTGATCTTGAACTAAATACCGCAAAAGGCTGGACCACGAAACTCGGACTGTGCCCATAAATTAAATCCTGTATTTTTGGTTTAAGTGTATTAAAACCAATGCAGCTGTTTTCGATTCAAATCGCCTTTTCCAGTGAACTTAAACGTTGAGAATAATCTATGGAAATCTTTTGTTTTTGCTTTCAAGTTAAACTAAAGGATATTATTAGCAATCATTCGATATTTTTGGGTTAAAGATTAAGTTTAGAAATCCTTTTAAAATACTAGGAAAATAGTTTTAAAAATCTCTTAAATGAACAATGGATTTTTGGCTATTTTTTTAGAATAACATTTTGATTTTTTTTACTCACCATAAAATATAATTGCTTTTATATATATTTTTATTAGATGGAGTTTTGTTTGTTTAATGTTTTACAATTATTAATTTTTGATAAATTAATATAAAAATGAATGTCTAATTGCTTTTTTTTGTGCTGATTGCTAAACTTGAAATAATCGAAAGATTAATCATTTAAATCAATATCGATGGAATTATTTATTTTACAAATGTGATTTTCTTTCCTTTTTCTAAGTACATATATTATGCCACATGTGTTGTTTTAAGACCTGTGTAGGTGGCGTGTTATGTCACCAATGGCTATTTATTGTGTGATGATTTTTAGCAGATCTAAAAATATCTATAAAACAATTAATACATATTATATATAGAAAAATGAGATGATTTATTCATCTATTCCAGACAGTACTCTGCTAAACATTAAACTTTACCTTTTGTGCTCTCTCATATTTGTGTGTGTGGGGCACATTTCTTTGTTTCATGGATATAGAATTCTAATTTAAATTTACAAATACGTAATGTTTCGATTTGATACATTGTTTCTCTATATAACCTTTTTTTTGTAAAAGAAATAGAACTATATAATTACAATATAGTCAATAATGGAACATACACACCCATAATAATCTATTTCGTAATATTTTGCACCTGAGCTCATATTCTGAATATACGATTATTCATCAGCATTCCATCAAATATCTGGAAAAAATACCCAGTACTCTAAACTTTTATTGCAAGACAAAATTGGTTCTTTTTTTAATTATTGACGATACCTAATATTAATAAATATATATATAAATATGTAACTCCAAATTTATCAACTTAATGTTTTTGTAATGTTTTTGCTTGTTTCAATCTCAATGTTTTTAAGGGTTGATCTAACCATTAGACGAGTCTTTGTTAAAGGTTGTTTATGTAATTCAGAGAAAGAAGCTAGCTCTACTACAGGGCGTAGCTGGAGATTTTGGGGCCAGGGGGCTTGGCTTCTCGAGGGGCATCACTTTCCAACATGCAATGGTTCCCAACTTGGGAGCCGCGACCCTGAGTTTCCACGAAAGGTATTAATGGGGGGGGGATCTGTGAGCTGACCTTTTCGAAAGCCTGGGGGCCTGTGGAGCTTGTTATATGTTGAGTAGGCAGACCAATAATGACGTAGCTAAAGATTTGAGGGCCCCCCTCCAAACATTTACTGAGATTTGTTATTGTATAATGTTATTAGAAATACAGTAGTAGGTGAGAACTAGGACTACTATTCATAAAGCTTCGGGGGGTGGGGGGATTTAAAATCCCCCCTCCCCCGGCTATGCCACCAATTAAGTTTGATCAGGGAAAACCCATTCTGCAAATTACCTGGGGGGAGAGGTTTATTATTATTATCTGCCTTTTCGACAGAACCACCACTGACAACACCTGAATCACGTGATTAAACAGCAAAACACACCTTTTGTGAGAGGGGGGGGGGACTGGACTTGGTGTGTGAAATGGAAATCGTCTTTGGTGGTGTGAGATTGTACTAGTTATTAAAACTAGTTTTCCATACTTTCTCTCGATTCTGCCACATTTCGTATTCAGGTTGTTTTATAAGACTATTTTCTGTAGTCTCTTATTATGAATTAGAGAATTCACATACGAAAATCCACATAACATCGAGTTATTTCTACATTACAAATAAAGTGAAATTTATTTTTAGTAAATATGTACATTTCAATAAACAGGAGCTAAGAATAACAGGTCTTGAATAGTGCGGTCAATTAATTCCTAAATGTCCCTACTGTTCAGGGTCTTTATATAATTTAATGTTTTCTTCAGCTTATACTTAGCTACATTAATTTGTACAGCAACCTTAAACCGTACATCAAAACCTGCACTAATTAAAACCGTACTATTCAAGGTATTGCTGTTACTTCCTTAACAGTTTTATTTTATTTAAACACTGAACAAAAACATCCACATTTTCTGTTTCCTTTTTTTCTATTTCTTTCTTTAAATCTTGTAATCTAGGTTTTGTTGTTGTTCACCAAGAAATGTGGTGATGGAATTTGCCTGATGAACCAGTCTTTGTTTTGTAATTCTCCTCCTCGGGATGTGTGGGTAGTTGCATAGGGTGTTTCTAAAAAAACTACCACCACCATCAGTGCGCGTGGATATATGGACTATATAAGTACCACAACTACTACAACTAATACTAGTACTACTAGCTGTTGTCTCTTTTGTGAAAGAGACCATCCACTACTCCCCCTTGCTCTAAATCCGACTGCTACCACTTCTGTTGTTGTTGTTAGTCAGTTACCAGAAACTATAAACATTACAAGAACAGTCGTTCTAGTAGTTACTTTCATGTGACATTTATTTCGAACTACCAATAATATCCTAGTATCTTTGGTAGAAAAGAGAAAGAATATTAATTTCCTCTATAATTGTGATGATGACATAAAATTGGTATTCATAGTTGCTCTTGGTTTATGACAAAAAATAGACACGTTTCGTGACAATCTGGGTTAAAAAAAAGAGTAACAAACCGTATGTTATCAACACTTGAAGAAGGGGCCATATTTATTATTTTAATTCGGGTCGACCATAAAATGAATAATAATAATACCTTTTATTTAATTTATTTCTTAACATTTCCTTGTGTGTTTTCTTTTTATAAAACGATCTTATAGCAATGGTCTTATTTGAAATCCTTTTTTTCCCCCATCACGTTTCTCAGATCTGATTTTATTAGACTAAGAGACTTGTTGTTGGTAAAGATGGAACTGTTTAGTTTAGATGTCTATTTTGCAACTTGTATTTAATGAGGTTGTAGTCGACTCAATTGATTTGTCTGAACCTATTCAAGGAGGAATTGAATTCATAAAAATTAAATCTTTAGTGATTTTAAAAATAAAAAGGCTATTTTTTGTTTTTAAGAAATAAATCTTTGCTAAGAGTCGATGGTTGAAGTGCTTACAAACAAAGAAATATTTCAGATTTCATTTAACCTACTAAATTTCCTTTGTCTGTTCTCAACTTTTTTCAACTCTGAAGAAAGAAAATATTCTAATAATAAATGTAGTAGTGGCTGTTGCATATATATTGCTTTAGCATGAATAGATAAGTATTTTATTTAATAATTTTGGCAAGAAAGGAGTAGATAAGTAATGGGGCAATATTTTTTTCAAGTCTTAAGCCTAGTACATAAAATAACAATAAGTACACATAGTAAGTACATTTAGAAATAAAATATTTTAATGCCATTGCAAATGTATGTGTGAGTGTGACTTTTGGTGCATAACAACTGATGTTATGCAATGTGTTTTTCTCCACTCAGGCTATGATAAGCATGATTTTATTTACTTGCAATGAATTATTCACTTGGTAGATATAAATAGTTCTTTTCCTGCTGATTATTTCTACACTTGATTTTGTTTTCTTGCAAATTTGAATTTCCCTATTTTTAGAGTGGACTATTGACAATAACGTTTTTTATCAGGTCAATGTGAAGTGTTCATTTTGAAATTTTATTATCAAAG
>VCCN01003851.1:2723857-2744216 GCA_006491835.1 Architeuthis dux | reverse complement strand
GAGTGGGAGTCCTCCAAATACCCTTGTAAACCATTTGTCTTACAGTCCTGCATATACAGTATCCAAATCTTACTACTGTGTCCTTGAAATCAAACCATACAAGAATAAAACTTTTCACTACAGAACCGAACTGATATTTCTATTAAAGAACCAAACCCAATTAGTTGAAAATATTTACAGGGTGTAACTGGATATTTGCTAGAATTATTTTGGCATCAATATCAGCACTCGCATAAATATTTAAAAAGAAAAAAACTTTTTAAAAAAACTTTGGATAAAATTTCTCACCAGCAAACACATGACTATCGACTTCCTGCCACTAAAACAGTCTCAAGTAGATACTTGTTTTCTGTTTAATACCTACATCCCTTGTTTTTCATCTGTTTTAATGACTTCCTTTGAAACACATAGTCCATGTCTATCCTTCAATTCTTGAACAAAATTGGTTTTCATCTTCGGAAAGATTTGTTTCTGCTTAGTTTCAAGCAAGGATCCAAATCTAGAGAAGTGTAATATCTGTATAAAATTGGAGAAAAACACCTTGAACTCAACAGATTTGATCACTGAAGTATGTAGAGTTGTTTGGTGAATCCTCATATTCATTGAAGATTTTGAGCCACCTATTTCTGATCAATGGTGATGCAGAAGAAGATGCCATTACATTTGTTGATAGTTTCTGAGTTTCAAGCAAGAATCCAAATCTAGATAAGCTTATGGTAATATAAATTGGAGAAAAAAAAACCTTGAGCTCAACAAATTTGATCACTGAATTATGGGGAGCAGTTTGGTGAATCCTCAATTCACTGAAGATTTTGAGCCACCTATTTCTTTGATCATCCTCAATGGTGATAAGGAAGAAAGAAAGAAAGAGCTGTGAAAATAGACTATATTGTCGCATTGGATCAAAAAGGCTGTACGTCCATTTTTATGGTTTTGAGATATGAGCAATTAAATATTTTGAACAGTTATATTTTGATGGCAGAAAAAACAGAAAAGGTGACTGAAACAATGTTTTTGGGTAATTTTGCAGTCTTTCCACAGCTCTGCTTATATTTATACCACATGCTTTTGTGGACATAAGACTTTCTTGAATCAATGCACTTGGAGTTTTTGACACAAGTTTCTGTATTTGATTTACCGTAAGTCAATATCTCCAGATTTGATAGCCTTTTCAAGAGTGTATTTGAACATATGACTGTTTTGAAGTAAGAAACTGATGTAACATTTGTAAATATGTAAAAATGTTATTTTTCTAAAGTGGACATACAGCTTTTTTGATCCAATGCAAAGATATGTAAAAAGAAAACAACTAGGAAATTATTTTCCTTGATCAGATCAAGGCAAATATTTTGTAAGAAAAAGCTTTAATGTAAGTAGATAAGTTGTGATGAGGCTTTCATTTTTTTCATCTTCGGAGAGTCTTGGGACTTTGGTGAAAAAAAACAGGTGGACCATGTTAGGGGGTGGGGGTCTTACCCCTCTGCAGGGTATGCAGTCGGAGTATTCTAGGCCCCAGCCGACAGGGCTGTGAAGATTTTGAGCCACCTATTTTGTTGATCATCATCAATGGTGATGAGGAAGAAAATGCCTTTACATTTGTTGATCGCTGTGAAAATAGACCATATGTAAAAAGAAAATTCAGGATTCAAAGGGAATTCTTTATTATGCATTTCTGGAAGTTGGACAAACTCCCTGTGCAACACTACAGGGAGCAATTAGCTATTTTCTTTCTGTGCAAGAAGCTGACTGTTAATTTTGCACCATGACCTTGTCTGTCCTCATGTTGCAAATGTGACGCAGCAAACAATCGTGGAAATCTTGAAGAATTCATCAAATCAGAACCAGATTGCTCTTTTTATAATAGACTATACAATTTAGCTAAAACATGGCAAAAATCCTTAGAAAACCAGGGAAATTACTTACGTGACTGAAGAATATGAATAAAAGAGTTTGTCAAAAAAAGACAATTTTGCATCAACCTTTATATATAAACTTGAATATATTATCTTGATATATATGAATATTCTAAAGTTAAGTTTCGCTTTTTATAACAACTTTTTTTCAGAGACATTATGTTGTATATTTTAGAATTTATCTGAGGTAATTCTGTATAAATATTTGTTGTTCAATATCATAGGTGGGGTTTGGTTTGAAAAATCTGACTAAATGTAGATTTAGAGCATGTTTTGTCTTTGAAAAATGCTGGTGTATCAAAAGTATTTTTGTTTTTTACTCTCCCGGCAGCTTTTGTATGTTTGTTGAAGCTTATGTAATGCTCTACATATGATATCTTTCAATGATCCGAATTTTGGTGTTCAGGGTTTTCCTCTATCTTGTGTTTTAAAACATCATAATCGACAACTCATGGTCATCCCTTTTATTTCAAGGGACAAGTCACCACCCTTAAGGACTGGTTTAAAATAATGCCCCCAAATTACCGGAATCTCAATACTTCTTTCCATCATAACATCTGAAATAATAGGTACAGCCGATTAATATTGATGAGGATGTGGCGTATATAATAAATGTGTACGTAAGCTTTGGTGTAAAGGTCTATAAAAAAACGAAAATACTTTTGATATACCGTAATTCGGGGTGACTCAGAACAAATTTTTAGCGAAAAATGAAATTGTGACTAGGTACAAATAGTTTTGAGAAAATCATTTATCTCACCTAGAGCAATTCATAGAGATCTAGTCACATGGGAACTCTGGAACACAATTTCTGTGGGCACGACAATTCAAAATGTGAGCTGTCCAAAGTCATCCAGGCTTGGGGTGACTTTGGACGAAATCAGATTTGATTTTTTTTTTTTTTTTTTTTTTTTTTTTTTTTTTTTGCTTAGCATTTATAAATCTGATTGTTTTTAAGATCATAGCTGTAGATGGTGAATTACAGACCTTAATGCAATTGTCTTCTAAGATGCCATAAAATTACAAGTTATCAATCAATTAGTGAATATCAAAATGTTAAAAATTTAAATATTTCATGTCTTTTTAACAGGTTGATCACTTATCAAAATGTCCTGTCTTCACTTTGGCTGATCTTCTTTTGAAAATGACTTGAGAAAGGATTAGTCGGCACTAATCCATGATGGGAAATTAGCTTGTTAAATGTTCTGCAAATAAGGTTGCTAGGATATTAATCCATCTCTAGTTTATGCAACTTTTTTTTGTGTATTCATTGTATATATTTGAAATATACATAAAGTTGTAATGAAACAATTGACTGGCCGTTCATAAGTGCCCAACGAACCATTTTTAAAGTTGATATTTTCGTTATTTTTAGAGCAACAATTTAAAAAAAAAAGAATTTTGAAGTTTAATCACTCTGCATTATGATTCATAATGTTCAAGTTTCAAAATTTAAAAAAAAATTTAGAATTGTAGCTCTAAAAATAACGAAAATATCAACAAAGCTGTAAACATAAACATAAACTCCAAAAACAAGCTGTTAGTGTTGGTTGGAAACGGTGTGAGCCAGGACTCTTATCTTATCCCGGCATGGCAAAGCCAAATAAAAACAAATTTTACCAATGGTTCATTGGGCATTTATCATGCGTGTCCACTCAATTCTGCTCATATATTTGTTCATTTCCCAAAAGATTAACAATAATAAAAGACTGGAAATTGATTATTTTTAGGCCTAAGTTAATTGTGTCGTCCGTCTAATTCTCAACAGGTTGACTTGTCTTGTGATTGCTTCTCTTGAAGTTGCTGATCTAGCCCGGCTATTGATTTGGCCTCTGGGTTAGTCTTGACAGCATTTATACGCTTTCTCTCTCAGATCTGTTTGTATTTGGCCTTGCCATGCCGGGATAAGATAAGAGTCCCGGCTCACACCGTTTCCAACCAACACTAACAGCTTGTTTTTGGATTTTATGTTCATGTTTACAGCTTTGTTTTATCAGATTTTTCTTTTGTTTAAAACTACGTTTGGAGACTTGTTTGCAAGGAAGAATGGGATTTGAATGAATTCCAAAGTATTTTATTTTAGAAACAAAGCCTCAACTGATTTTCAAGATGCTTAGTTATTTATGGCTGCTTATTGATTTGTGATAATGACGATTGCTTCTTAAGAAAAAGTATGTTTGTACCTCTTAAATCTGGCAACCATGGGACCTGGCCATTGCCGGAAAACAGAAACTGTGTTCAAATAGTTTGTCGGATGATTGCACTCCTTGTTGTTTGTGTTAACACAACGTTTTGGACGATCCATTCTTTGGCTTTCTCCAGGTGTAAAATCCATATGTGATGGAGTAAACAGTTTTTAATTTCAACGGGGGTAACCCTTATAATATAGGATTTGGGTCTTTCTTTGTCCTTGCCTTGTCTCATTTGTTGGAAGCCACATCAGGTTGAACTCTGCACTTGTCTGACTAATACATTTAGTTGACATGTTGAATGGATCAACAAGGTGTTCAATCATACAAAGAACTATTTGAATGTTAATGATCCTTCTCATAACTATATATAAAAAAGAAATCATGTTTTTTTTTTTTTGTTTTTTTTATAGCAGTTTATTGATTTTTCCTAATAGTGTGGAAAATTGAATATATTTTTAACTCTTAAATTCATATAAAGAAAATAGAATGTCAATATTGAGCATCTGGGGACAGCCCCCTAGTCATATTACCAGTGCATTCAACGCTCTAGACTAACTTTTTTTTTACGTCCCAAAAACAATTTTAACCTTTCTGAAGGAAATGTAAACGGTCCCAAAATCAAAATGTTGTTTTTTACTTTGTTATTATCATCTATAGTTGTTAGTAGCAGAATAAAAACACCATTAAAATGTTGAGGAAATAAATAATTATCAAACTCCAGTCTAAACCTGGAGTTGACGTTTTTCTATCGTAACAAGAACAATCCTCACCAAATTTTTTTAAAAACCAAAAGATATCTTACCCAGACACCTCTGGGACGGAAGTGATTTTAAAAAAATGAATTTTTAATTTTTTTATTTTTAAATCACTTCCATCCTGGGAAGATATTTGTTCATCCAGAACACATTTTTACCATCCCCGGGATGATGGAACAACATTAATTTAGAACCCTGATTGGATGCAGTGTAATATTTGTATAGTTTTTATTTTTTTTAAATTAAATATTTGTCTTGTATACCGGTATGTACAGTAAATAGTTCAATTTTTTTTGTTTTCTCGATAGTATTTCCATCTCAATTTGCCCCAGATGTCCATTTCTAATATTACAAGTTTTTCACCTTCCATTTGAAGTATTGAGATAAAGGTCAACTAAAATGATTTAACAAGTTTTTATAATTTCAATTAGTTACAAATACTCTCAAGTAGTGACAATAAACACTAGTGTGACTGCTTTTATAGGTCAATAAATGTGGCACTTGTTAAGTACCAACATATCTACTATGGTCACACTGTTTAGCATTTAATAGACGGTAATTTTTTAAACTTTAACCAACTTAGATCTAAAACTAGTATAGTACTTGTCAAAAATGACAGGATTATTTACATATGAATAAATTATTATTTTAGTATAAATGTATTTATTGCAAACAAACAAAATTTGAACAATTTATTTTTCTGTCTTTTTTCTATAACTCTTCATTTTTTTCTAATTTTTTTGATAATTTTAAAATAAGCCAACAGAATTGGGTAAAAAAAACCCAACAAATTTCATTTTTAATGAGAAAAACATCAGTTTTATTCATGAAAAATCAGATGATATATTTAGTGGAATTGTTTTTCATCCTACTACTGAGATAGCAGCAGTAGTAGTGGGATTTAGAAGCAAATACACCAGGTCTCTAGACTAACTTTATTCACTACTGTCCAGAAAAGCAATTTTAACCATCATCCTGAAGGAAATGTAAACCTTCCCGAAAAACAATCCTCACCAAATTTAAAAAAAAAAAAAAAAAAATCTGTCCCAGAAGCGTCCCTGGGGAAGATATTTGTTTGTCCCGAACACATTTTTACCATCTCCGGGACAATGTTAGTTTCAAGCCCTGAAACACACACACACACAGTGCTTTAGCTTTACCCCTTTTCTCTCTTTCTGTTTGCTTTAGCATGACAGAAACTAACAAGCAAAGAACTCAAACCAACAAACATGGCTTTTATATAATATTTTTTGCTACAGTAAAAACCATGTTTCTCAATAAATCTTGACACTTTTTACATCCTGTTGTCTGTCACTGCTTGAAAGACTGCAAGGTTTCAAGATTGTCATGATTGATTAAGCTGAGTTTCTAATTATTCAGACTAATTCAGTCTTATCGGTCTTATGGTGTCTTTAGATGTTGGTTTTGTTACTTTTTGATCTAAGATTTTAATCCTTTGTAGTTGGTGAGATTTACCCAATATAACTGGCTAAGAAAAGGAAAACTGGTTTTAAAAAATGAAGCAAAAATAACCACCACCACTGCCTATTTTAAGTCTCCCAAAGCTAAATTTGGAGTGGTGGTTGGGGTGGGGAGTAGTGTAACGGGGAAAAGGAATCCGCAAACTGAGTTTCTGCCAAGGCTGCTTACATTCACTAATATTCTTTGGAAAGGTATTAATTCACTTCTACCCCCCCCCCAGCTATGGGTAAATAGAAGGGCGGTTGGATCCCTTTAGCCCCATAGGGCAGTCCCACTTAAGCCCAAGGAGAAGGTTTGGGCTTGGGGCTAACAACTCCACCCCTATGAAAACCTGCTTGCTACAGAATCTGCAGCAGCATCACCACCCCAGCAATCGTGTGCTGGCATGGTGTGGTTACTGCCCTATACTCCACAAGTAGTCTACAGAAATAAAACAAAAGCTGAATTGTATCATGAACATTATATTTATGAGCTCTCCTGTGCTGATAGCACTATTATTGGAAGCAGGTTGCGCCCTGGTCCTAGATAATTCTAATTTTATCGTAGAGAAAGAAGACTCTTACATTAGACTAGGATAATATATTTGGCAGGGATGCGTTCCGTGGAAAAATGGACAATCTGGGAGCTTTTGCAGGTGAAGCTCCTACTTCGTCCACTTTTACTTTGGAATAGGAGCGGATGAAGTAGGAGCTTCACCTGGTATACAAAATGTACACTATTTGAATGGTATATTAACATTACTTGTGCCTTTTTGTTTTCTGGTGTATCCTTATTTGGTTTATCAGCTGATTGAATATTTGTTTTGAACCATTTTATTGAAATTTTGTGAAAATTACCCTGATCAGTATTAAAATAGAGAGTATTCTTGAATGACTTTCAAGCAATTGCACATATGATAAATAACTATTGTATATAATATGAGCATTACATTTTTAAAATAAAAATTATGCAAATATTATATTGCATCCAATGTGCTGGTATTATGACTAGAGGGCTGTCGACTGAAGCTCTATATGGATAGTTAGGTAGGATTGGATGAGTTTCAGTGAGTTGCAGTCCTCAGAACAAACTTGTAAACAATTGATTTTAAGGTCTGGCAGCTGTATATAAAAAAGGTGTCATACCACCTTTGTTTTTTTAAAGGTTTTAAGTGGGGGTTCAACGTGACTAATGCTAAACTGGCATGCATGCTTAATGGACATAGGGGAAGGTTTTAAAGTAAAACGGTTTATTTTATAAGATTTAAAAAAATTTTTTTAAAGGTTTTAAGTGGGGGTTCAATGTGACTAATGCTAAACTGAACCCTTACTTTCTGTTCAATATACATATCTTATTTCATGTTTATGATTCTTTAAGTGGTCAAAAGTGAAGGGAAACTTTTTTTATTTTACAAGTCTGAAAGCTTTAGTCTTTTTAAAAAAATTTTTTTTTTTTTTTAAATTCCTTAAATATTTAACTCGGTGTACACGGGTACTTATATATATAATAAGCATGCTATCGATGTGAGAAGATCTATAAAAGTAAAGTTAATTCATGTCCAAAATTATGAGCAATTGGATTAGTAATAGAAAAGATGTCAAAGAAAATAGAACTACCCCACCCTCATAAATAAAACTGGTTTCTTTGTATTTAGTTATAAGATCCCATCATAGTTATTTTTAGCTTAGCCACATGACACCTGTTAATACCTTGCAATATAATTTGATGGCAGGTTGTTACCATAAAAATCTTTTTTTAACTTAAACAAAAACATTTGAAAGTTTCTAAACGATAAATGAAGATTTCTGGGGGACTTGTATGAACAAGGTTTGTAAAGTATCCAACCATTTAATATTAACGAAAACAATAACCTACCTGGACCAATGGCACCTTAGTCCTCTTCAACATACTTTCCTTGGGACCTAGCACTTAACCTAGCATCCCTTCCACTTTTCATGACAGGGATTTGGGATTCTGCCCCCTCAAGTCTCTAGTCATGGGGACATGGGATCCCCCTCCCCCTCCTGAATCCAGCACTAAATGACCCACCAAGGGTCGATGTGCCGTTAAACAAATCAATCATTCTTCCACTTTTCAAAACAGTCTGAAAAGTCCTCTTTCAGGATCGCCATCTGTTGCCTGTTTGTATTCTATCTCTTCTTGTTCGTGCTTTGAAATCTCCTCCCTTTCAACAGCAATTTTGGGCTAAGGAAAATTGGACTACACAGGCTGACTGGGCCTGGGTGATGCAATGTTTTTTGCCAAAAGACCCTTGATACATATACAATGATCTACTAGCTCGGCCATTGTGGATGCAGTTACACAGTACGCTCAGTGGCGTCTCTCTGCTGACTGAGTAACCCCACAGGAGGGTGTTCACGCATACGCAGTAAAGTCCCCTCTTGTTGTAAAGTTACATCAAGGCTGCGCAGCCAGTTCTCGAGATATCCAAAGTGGCTGGATACTTTCTGGACAGACCTCGTAAATTGGTGAAACAAGTTCCTTGAATTCTTGTCTTCGTTTTGTTATAAATAATTGAGTTGAAATAGTTCTGTTCATGGACAATCGACAATGTGGAATGAAAGACTTCAGGATTTTTCTATTCCTGACTTGGAGCTGAAATTTTATGCAGATTTTTAGAGCACTTAAATGTAGTCTGGCCCATGTAGATCTGTAAGCAAATGTATGTCCATCTGCCAGCTGATTTTTAATGAGCAACAAACGGTGTTTCGTTATTGACTGAATGTAAAAATATTAAGTAACGATAGTCACTATAGACATGAAGGATTGCTGCCCAAGTATACATTAACCTATATAAAGTAGATGCACCAACAAATATTTGTATTGTATACTTCACACATTTCTGTATATTTAAGTAATTTTTTGCCAATCTTATTCTAATTTCTTTTAATCTAAAAAAGGTTTAACCATTTATCTACTGTTTCCAATTAGTGTTTTATAATACATACATATGATATTAACTCTTTCACTATCAAAGATGTGCATTTTTTCTTTCTTTTTGCCTACTGACTTGATCACCACACCCAAATTGTAAAATCATATATGATGAATTCAAACAGCGAATATTGCTGCTTTTTTTTTTTTTTTTTTTTTTGTGTGTTTTAATGTGTGCTCTGTTTTGTTGGGGTTTTTTTTTTTTCTTTTTCTAACAAAAGATTGCAGTGTAAGAGTTCAAATTGTATGTTTATTATACACAGAATAAATTACTGTCTAAAGATAAAAATTAGAATATTCCAGTTGATGATTTTTTAAAAATAAAACTTAAAAGATCTGTTGTATAGCCATCTTTTTCCACTGAAGGAAAATCCTGAACTTGGAGAAAAAAGAAGACTTGAAACTTGTTTATAAAAATGAGAATATATTTTTATTTCATGAGATACATTGTGTCGTGGAGGAGTTTGGAGAGAGATAATGAGAGCTGACAGACTGTTCCCAACAGGTGAACTGGCCTTATGTCTTCCCGCAACCTAGGTGGTCTGCCTCTCTGAGGTTGTCCTGTGTCTCTCTCTTCCTCTCTCGCTTTTATGGGGTTCGAATGTCCATGCTGATTTTCCAGCCCACCACTGATAGGACAGCGTTTAGTCGATATCCTGTAATGACTTTTAAACACCTGTTGTCTGTTTCCAGTTCTGGACTCCTTGCAGTTTGGGGTTTTCGTTGATATCCTGTTTATAACTTTCAACACCTGTGGGGGGGGGTCAAATCTGAAAAGTAACATGAGAATTAGCGGAAAATGGTTTCATGCAGTTTAGTTAGTAAAATGGTTTCATAGTTTATTTTTTGACACTGTATTTATTTTAAAAAGTCTACTTTTGTAATTTTATCTTTAAGCCAAAATTATTTTTTTTTTAAATAAAAAAACTGAATTCAAAATATTTCAGTTTCATGAAATTATTTTTTTTGTAGATGTTTTCTTATCAAGTTATTTTTCTGAGGGGAAAAAAGTATAAAAATTATATTCCCATTAAAGTTGTGCATGGTTCATATATTTAAAGAATTTGAATATTAAATTCTGTTATCTCTTGCTGTGATGAATTTTTCATTAAGTATAGTTTGTGCAATTCAACTGCATAAACCCATTTAAAAAATAGTAGTTAGTAACCCGATGAAATCAATGCCTGAAGTATCTATTCACTTAGTAGATAATCTCATTGTACATGCACACATTAAATTTTAGTTTATCATTTGTTTGGTTTATTTTTAATTTTATTGTTTGGTTATTTTTTTCTTTTTATATATTTAATTTTTTTAAAACATTTCTGTCCATTTGAAATATAATCAATTTGTCCCACTTCAATTGATAAGTCTGCTTGATCCATGGTAAACAGCCAACTGAATCATTGATTTGGAGAGAGAGAGAGAGAATGAAACATGTTGTAAATGTGATTTAAATTAAGCCAAGATTTGTAAAAATTGCTCAGATTCTCTCCAGTTAATGGAATCGGTGAACAGAGTTCATTGACTTAGCACTAACGCCTTTGGGAAGCTATGGGTTAATAAAAGGAAAGTTGTAAGGCTATCCAGTATCCGGCAAATTCATAGCAGGTAAATTCCTAGCCATGGCTATTTCTCAGCCAATTTTTATAGCTGAAACGAAACGATAAAACATCAGCTTCATCTGATGTTGCTAAACTATAAAAACTATGTTGTTTGTCATGTTAATAAAGCAAGCAGGATGAAATCCTTTTCATCTGGTCTTGCTAATCTATGAAAGTAAAAGTAAATAATTTAATTTTTTGCAATGTTATTCAAAGCTTTTGAGGGCAATAAGTATAATAAAATCTTTTTAAATAAAGATGTGTAATAATTATCACTGGAAAAAAAAAAATCTAATTTTTTTTGTTGTTGTTTATTACTAATCTGAGATCCGAAGAAACTCTTTTTAATAACAATGATTAAAAATACGTACTTAACTTTTACTATGCTACATAAAAATAAAAACTTTTCAGTCATTTTTTTTTTTTTTTTTTTTTTTTTTCTTTTGGGGGCTAGAAAATAGGCATGGCTAGGAATTCCGCTATGAAATCCCCTGCTATGAATTTACTTGCTATGAAATGCCATGCTATGAATGTTCTGTAACCCAAGCTATCCATGTTGGGCATCGGGCTAGCACTCCCTAATCATAAAAACCCACAATTGCCACGGAAACAGTGATTGGGTCTCCATGTATTGTTTGAGAAATGGATACAAAATCATTGCCTCATGTGTCACGTGACACAGGAGCAACTCAGTTTGAGAGGTCATCAACTCTACTAAATGTAAACAAGATTTAAGTTTTTCATGAAAGTTAAAGTTCACCAAATCGTAATGATAAACAGTAAACACTGCTGAAAAAGGTCTTTAATTTGTTTATTTATTGAATATTTGATTTATTTAGTGTTGTTAATAGGCATGGCTAGGAATTCCGTATTAAGTATTTTTTTAATAGAGTAATCAAATTTTAAAAATATCTTTTAAATAAATTTTTATTTAAATGATCTAATCGTTTTTTTTTTTGCTGTGTGGTACCTTCTTTATAAATATTTTATTTTTTCTTGTATTTCTATTCTATTTAAGAACTTATAACACTACTCTTGAAAGGATCTTGCGGAAAGAAAAAGAAATGAAGTTATACATTTTATCACTCGTACATGTTATCATATGGTCCGGGGCTGGGCTCCTTGAGAGACCCCCTCTAACATTTAGTAAGATTTGTTATTGTATACTACTATTCATAAAGCTTTCTATGGCCACTAAGGGGACCCCGGATGAGGTTTTTATGGTTACTAAGGGGAGCTCTTTAGCAAGTTAGTTTTTAACCCCCACCCAAGTTTTTAGAGGGTTCAATTCACAATGTAAGTTTATGCTAAATTGGTTAGTTATTTTGTGCCTGGCTGCATTCAAGCATATTCTGACCTGTATAATGTCCTATATACAAACATTTTTAAAGCTGATTATGATAGAAAGAAATTTTCATTGTAAATTAAATTTTCTGATCAAGTGTCCGAGAGGTCAAATGTTGACCTCAAATATTCAAAAATTAATAAAAATGTTCAGCCTACATAAAAACAAGGGCATTTTTTTAGAAATCTACAGATTATTCCGATTCCAAATATGTATACTTTTATAGAGCTAGAACCAACAGGAAAAAAGTTGTGAATTTGAAAAATGCGAGATCAACACTTGACTTCAAACTGACCTAATTCGCAACTTTTGAACCATTGGTCAGATTTAGCTGAAAATTTGGGAATTGTGTTTATGTCAAGTTTCAGCAAAATTTGCGAGGTCATTGGGTCATTGGGTCATTTGTTCTGGAATCACCCGGTTAGGTTTTTACACATTCGGTTTAACTATTCAGTTTATAAACTGTGGTTTGAAATCCAAATCAAAGGACTCTCTAGGAAGATCTGCAAATTAATGGTGTCAGATTGTACCAGTCCACAGAGCTCCATACTAAAGAGGTACAACCTGTATTTGATTAAATTACCCTATAGTATATGACAGTGTCACTGAACTTGTGTTAATACTCCATATATATATATAAAATTTATTTATGATCATTTTATTGAAAGGCTATTCACCAAGTTGAATAGATTTTGTTTCTGTACATCATTTTCTTACTCTTGTTCAATAGAGCTTGCTTGGCCTTTTAGCTTATTGTGGTCCTTATTGAATGACTCTATTGAAAATGTCTAACAACAGTTCTTCCCAAATGACTTGCTCATTGCCTTATGAAACAAACTTCAAAGGCTTTTTGATTTTCTTAGGATAGATTTTGTATTTAATCAAAATTTTATTTCTTGCCTGTTCTTTAGAACAAAGTTTCTCACACTGGGAAATACTAACCTTGAGGGACAGGTAGCATTAGTGAGTTACAAGGGGAGTCGTGTGAAGTCAGTGGGGCGGAAAAAAAATACTGGTATTTTGAGCTTATAACATATAATGAGAGACCTGTAATGTATATAATACGGATCAAGTTCATATCAGGCACCCTGAAAAATGTCAAATTGAATAGGAACACATCTTGCGCTTTGACAAAATTTTAAAATCTTTTTTTTTTAAACTAACAAATTTTCGGAGTTTACTAAAAATACTTTCTCCCTGAAACAAAGTATTTTTTGTACTTTCAATCCAACTATTGTTCGTAAAACTAGGTTTTGGCTTTTATAGCGATTATTAGAGTTTAAATTTTACAGTCAATTAGTAACTGTCATCTTAGAAAAAGAAGGTTGGATTGAAATGAAACTTGGTCCAGACCTCATCCTCCTCCTCCTACTACTACCACATATGGTGGATGCATCTTTTAACTTATGGTTCTTGTTTTTTTCTAATATGCTTTTTATCTATTTATTTACTATCATAGTACCTGTCAAAAATAATGTGATTATCTACGTATGGATAAAGAATACAAATATATATTTTAGTATAAATTTATTGCATATCTGAAAGGAATTTTATTTTTATGTTGATAATCTTTTCTTTTTTTTTTTAACACTACTCTTCATATTTTTTGTTTTTCTAATAATTTTAAGGCAACAGAATTGGGTAAAAACACTAAAATAAGGCAGCAGCAGTTGCTTGCATACATTCAGCATATGCAGCAGCAGCAGCCTACTTTGTATCTGTGCGTTCTCAGTAGCCCCTTCCTTGGTTTCGGTTTGCTTTAGCCTGACAGAAAACCAACAAACACACCCCAAAAAAAAGCGACGAGTTCTATAATAATTTTTTTTCATATTAGTGCTATCTGAATACCATCATCAACGATTTTGAAACTTTAACATTTATATCTTTATCTGTTGTTGTTTATGTAATATCCATTTTGCAGGGAAGGTCCAGTGATATAGGACAGGTCAACATGCCACTAGACCAACAATTCTATCACTGGTATCTAATCAGTAATCTTTATTATCTCATATTTACTGAAAACTCTTAATTCAAATTTAAGTAAACTGGACCTTGTCTCTAATGAGTCAATCAAGTTCTTATAAATCCATACTACGCACTGGATATATTCAATGGTTGCGATCAGGGCTCCAGCCTAACCTTTTTCACCACCGTCCCGGAAAACAATTTTAACTGCCCCGAAGGAAATCAAAATGTTGTTTCTTTATTTTATTATCATCTATAGTTGTTTGTAAAACAAAGTTTTTTTTTGTTATATTTAAAAATAACTTTTGTCCTGGAGGCATCCCAGGGAAGATATCTGTTCATCCCAACCACATTTTTACTGTACCTGGGACAACATTAATTTCAAGTCCTGGTTGTGATACCTCACTGTTAGAGCAACACGAAATTGTTCATGTGATGTATGATGAATATTCATTATTGTACTTACTCCATAAAGTTTATTTTTATGTGTATTGCTGAGAGAAATAACTATTTTAAATTTGAAAAACTCTCAAAGGAATGATTGTATTAATTTTCATTTAAAAAAATACTCTAGTATATTATAAAGAAATCTTTCAAATGGGCCTGGATATTGACAGTACAGAAGCTGGAAAGAGCAGTGACGCCCAAAATTGGCCGATAATCAAGCTTCATTTCTAAATGTGTTATTCCAAAGTTTAATGATAATTGTGCCAAAGTTGGAATCAAAATAAACAAAATCTGACAGGATTCCAAAATTCTGCAATAAATAATCCTTGTACACAATATAAATAGCATAGTATCAAGGCCATACACATTACTGGCCTACCAAGCATCCGAACTGGGGGTCACGACTGGAGGCGGGACTTGGATTTCTTTTACAGGATTAATAGCTGTAATGTGTATGGCCTTGTATAGTACCTATCATAAATGTCTGGCTTATTTACATATGGATAATCACTTCTACCCAGGATCAGATTATCTGTGTGCTCTTTCTAGAATCATAGTGTCACTCCCCGGCCCTCTGCCTAGGATCAGAGAGTAGTATCTGTGCACTCATTAAAAAGTGTCACACACACACACATATATGAATACACTGTGTTTTATGTATGTGGATCTTTCACTTGAATGAATTGACCTGAGATTGTTTTGTCAATATGTTCAAAGAGATTCTGAACAGATAAGTGCAGCCAGGTATGGCCTAGTTACTTCCTTAGGAAAAATCTGTTTTTGAATAACTCATTTGATCAAGTTTTTTTGCTGTTTTGTTGAAAATTCAGACATTTTTAGTGATCACTGCCCAACAAAAGGCGAGAGAAGTAACTTATTCATTGATCACACCGTTTTCCAATTTTTTAATTGATCATCCCCAACACAGCATTCTGCCAAAAGACGTTGGGTCACATGATGGTTTCTATGGAGTGACTAACCAGACCTGTTTGAATTTCTGAGATATTATTTTTTTTTATAGAAAAGAAACTAATATATATATGTGTGTGTGTCTGGGAATCGATTTTAATGGTTCATTACAATCGGTACTGCTGGTTTCATATAGATTTTCATAATGAACATTTGAGTGTTATTTCCAATTGTTTTTATACATCTAGTTTATTGGATGGCTAGTTGATTCGTCCAATGGCTGTCCATGTTTCATGTGGGTGTGTTTAGTTTTTTGTTGTTATATGATTGGCTGGTTGATCCATCCAATGAATATCTTTGTTTTTATATAGGCATGTTTATATACGTTTTTATGTTTACGTGATCCTTAAGCTCTCTTTGGATCATAACTAAGGCCTATGAGGATATTGATGCATAAGTGTATCATACATCCAATATTACCTAGTTATATTGGGGGAGAAGTGGTTTCATTGGTCACCTCTTTTTCCAATTTTTTAATTGATCACCACCAACACGGCATGCTGCCAAAAGATGCTGGTCATGTGACATTCTATTGAGTGACTACCCTGTTATTTATTTTCCTCTAGTTTTTTCAATTGACTTTGAATTAAAAATTGACCTTTTTATTCTGCCAGTTTTGTATGAATCATTGATCGTTTGTTTTATAATTTCTCAATAAATGTTCAGATTGAAAAAAAGAAACTTTCTTTCCTACAGGAATTGGCAAGATTCCAAAAGATGCTGCCAGTGTACGATCTACCCATCCAATTCCAGCCTCCTGTGGTATTTATTACTTTGAAGTTAAGATCATCAGTAAAGGTAGAGATGGGTAAGTTTTCATTTTATCTTTCTTTCTTAACTTAGAAGATGATTGGAGCAAAGATGAAGATTCATTTTATTGTAGGATTGTATTTGATTAAGAAATGTTCATTTTTGTTGTGTTGTTAATGTGCTCTCTCTTGAATCATTCAAGGGTCAAAACAAGTTTATTTGCTGCTTATGTTTATATTAAACCCGGGTGTTTTCCTCACTGTTTTTATAGTTTGGGCGTTTTCTGAGGTCCACATTTTGTATTTTAAAAAGACAGAAATGGCCAAAAAGACACTAAAAATGGTCGAAAACATGCCCGAAATGATCAAAACAGAGCTCAGCTTAATTGAGGAAATTGGAATTAAGTTTCTATTGGGATTTAACTGTTAAACAGCTAGTGAGAGCGCTGGCTAACACTGTGGTGATCCCAAGTAATGATAGCAGTTCCAAGTGTATATTTTTGTTCTGGATTTCAGAAATGAGGAATTACCATTTTTATACATTGAATTATTTGGACTAGTGTCCTCATCTTGGTTGTTATAGTCACAACATTTTGACCGTTGTACCCTCCAGCCTTCTTCAGGTGTCTGTCATAGTCAGTAACCATCTGGGAATTGTGAACCTAACCCTTTATTAGGCCGTGTGTCTCCTCACGGAACAAAATATCAAAACAGCTCAGCTTAATTGGGAAATTGGAATTAGGTTTCTATTGGGAATTAGTCAAGTCAGATTTCTCACTAGCCATTTAATAACACCCTGTGAACATATGTCAAGAAAATGTTTGTTTGCAAGCTTATTAAAGTGATTCTATGTGGTTTTATTCAGATGATTTTCCCTCATTTTTGTTGTTTACTGTTCACGTTTAGGATTTGTTCCCTCCGGCCATCTTCAGGTGTCTATTGTATTCTGGAATGTCTAATCTGGTTTTGACGAAGCATGCACGCCATTCAACATTCCAGAACATAACAGACAGCCAAAGAAGGCCGTAGAGTACATGACCAAAATGTTGTGAAAAACAAATAATAAAGACAAGGAAATTAGTCCCAATAAATCATATACAATGATTAAAACACAACGTCTAACAAAATTCGAACAAGAACATTAATATGAGGTGTTATTATTTCTGCAGAAAACAAAATTTAAAAATAAACTTTCTGTAATGATAATGTAGAATGTTTAGTTAATCCTAATTCATTGTTCAAGTCTGGCTAAAGGCTCAAAGCAGTTGAACAATTGGTTTCATTATTTCTGTTAACATATATTCCATTACATTGATCAAAAGTTGTGAAAAGTTTGCATCAAATCATCATCCAAATTAGCAATTTCAATATTATTCACTTGCTTTTAGACTGAATGATAGTATTTGCATTTTGCGGTTGTCATGTCAATTTCAGTCATACGTGAACACACAAGTTACAGGCTTTCAAAGTTACTAAGTGCGCAAAATCTTGGCACCCTTGAAAAAGAATGCAGAGGGCTATAGGTTAAGGTATGCAATGCTCCCAGATTACAGCTGTTGCTGGGTCGGTGATGCCTTCCAATTTGAATCCTGTGCTTCCTCCAGATATAGATGCATTCAATAAATATGTTGGTGTATTCTTTAAGGTAAGCATTTGTCTGTCCAACAATTATCTTTGATGATTTATTTTGCATCATTAATGAGTGACCCCCCCCCCCCGTACCAATTACACTCCTTTTACCATAACTCATGTAGAAAGTTGCTGACTTTTAACAAGGCTTGAACCCACAGCCAAACAATTTATTTGTACTCTTGTCAATTTCAACCATACATGAACAGACACAAGTTAGAGGATTTCAAAGTTACTAAGTGCACAAAATCTTGGTGCTCTTGAAAAAGAATGCAGAGTGCTAAAGGTTAATGATGGCCTCAATATTAATGTCCATAATTTACTTCCTGCTTTTTGAAGAGATGAGGTTTAATACCAACTTGTAACTTCTCTGACCATTGTTAAATTTGTTGCATGAAAATGATTCATTCAGTCGGTCCCTTGACTGTCGTCTGGGGGACCTGAGGACAGAAGAAGCTGAAGTTCTCAGCTGGTCTGTTTGCAGCCTGCATCAAGAGTTCCGGCATGGTCATGCCTTTCCATTCCTTCATGTGATGTGTGCAGGTTCCATCCTTTGACTTGGAGCCACCCTGTCAAGGGATGGCACTGGCACAACACAGATCTGCATCTGCAGTGACCACCAGACTCCATGGGGTGTGGAAGAGCAACATCAGTACAGGCTCTTCAAATCTCTGGTGCTCTCCCTCCGACTGTATGTGTGCCAGGGCTCCAAACTAACTTTTTTCACTACCGTCCCGAAAGACAATTTAACGAATGTAAACGGTCCCAAAATCAAAATCTTGTTTCTTTACTTTATTATCATCTATAGTTGTTAGTAGCATAATAAAAACACCATTAAAATGTTGAGGAAATAAATAATTGTCAAACTCCAGTCCAAACCTGGAGTTGACTTTGTTGTTCTACCGTAACAAAAACAAGAACAATCCTCACCAAATTTTTTACAAATTTAAAAAAAAAATATCTTCCTGGATGCCTCTGGGATGAAGTGATTTAAAAAAAAAAAAAAAAAAAAAATTCCACTGACACCGACACAGCTTCGATGCAATAAGTCCAACAGCACATCAATGTTGCAGCACCAGAATCATTCCTTCATGGGACACTTCCTTGCTTATCACTGGTAAGCTATCACGAACTCCAAGATGCTACAACGTAATCCACAGTATAAGTCCCAAACCCAATTCCAACGTGGCTTCAGGTGGCAAGCCAAGCACAAACTGAATTTGGTTCGTTTACAAGGACGGTTTTGTGATAAAATTAGATTAAATTAAAATGTTATTTAAGCTTTTCATTTTTCATTTTTTAAAAAGTTTTGTACTATTTTTAAAAGATTTTTCAGGGTGTATCAAGTTGTTAAATATGGCTTTTACATTACAAAACTCATTATTTCTGTTTCAAATCTAAACAATTTTGACAGCCTTAATAGGCCAAGAGGCCTTCTAGTGCCAGTGGAAAGTCAGGTTTAAATATATCTTGTTCAGTGACCTGAATAATAGGACAAACAAAAACTACCTAACCTATGGTTGCTTGATGGTTATCAAGCTCATTTTGCTGACCAATTCTGCAATGTGAGTTTGGTCCTCACTGAGTGCCCCATTACTGTAACCTTGTCCCAGATTAAGCTCACTAAATAAATATATACAGAGAAACCTTGGTTATCAAAACAAGACTGGCAGGGAGTATTTTGTTTGGATAATCAATTGTTCTGATAACTGATCCAATCCTAAAATACTGTACGTAAAAAAGCATGTTCAAAGTGTTTGAATTCATTTAGTCGATAAAATGTGTACAAACACAGGATATTGCTTAAACATTTGGGAGGTTTTATTTCACAAGCAAAATCCTGTTATGTGTCGTTTAAATAATGAAAATATGGAACTAAAAAGTCATGGAAACCAGACATTATTACAAAGAACAGATTTTGCCATGTTTTTAAATCTGTTAAAAATTTATATCTGTTAAAAATTATTTCATCAGTGACCGACTGAGATCAAGCGGACTGACTGCTTTCTCTTCACAGACCTGAGAACGGCAATAAACTCCATCACTTGTAACAGATACGTATTCAGGACAGTCATAAAATTAAATATTGTTGGGGCCTTGAAAGCTTGTTTGGATAATCTGAAATTTGTATAATTGCTGACGTTTGTTCCTCTGTAATGGGATTTAATTTTCTCTAATGATTTTTAATTTGTCCATAGATTTGCTATTTTTTATTTGAAAGCTTAAAATTGTTCTAATAAACAGTACATTACTTATTATTTATAAATAAGGATTTGTACAGTTATAAAACCTCTTTCCTCGCCTGTAAGGCGTGGTATCCACATTTTTCTTTATGAATCAGATATGTTAGCTCTGATCAAAAATAATATATATAT